>JAKTWV010000067.1:0-54798 GCA_030582235.1 Ruyongia ponderosae | reverse complement strand
TAACTAGTTCTAAACATAACTTCAGAGCTTAGTTATTAAAATTTAAATAAGAAATCAAATGCCTAGCTTTCAGAATCTACTATAATATATGTAGTTTATTAAAGTGGATGTAAGTTTCACTAGAAATACTAACTACCAATACCTACTGTGGAATTTCGACTATCGTTAATAGACTAATAGATATTAGAATTTATACAAAATAAAAATTAAGCTTTCAAAGTACAATAGTATTATATATCAGGATATCTAAAACAATTCTATTGTTGAAACCATCAATTTTGGTATAAAATTGACCAAGTTTTGGCAAATTAAAGATTTTTACAGCCGAAGCCCCAATAAACGCTTACTTTAAAATTAGATTTGACGATTGCTCTACCAATATCAGAGCTGAACTCTTCTAGCTAACTTTGATTGATTAAGAAATAACTGAATTATATATGTTAACATTCCTATACAACTTGAAGTTTTGGTTATACAGTATTGTTGGGTTAAAGTCTGACATTAGTATGTGTCAAAGTATCTCCTCCGCCATACAAAAAAGTCACATTCGGTTCTCCGAGTATTGTTAGATTCTTTTGAACTCTCTGGCTCTCTGTTTTTACTTCTGGATGAAAAAGACATTGTACATGAATAATGCATACCTTCTTTGCAAATGGCTAACTTTTGTATTCTATCACAGCTCCAGAAGCTGCAGAACTGCGTATGGTATTGTGTGGCCAATCTTCTTTAGGATTTTTTGAAGAAAAAATTTTCAAATATTAAATTGTAATCAAAGTATTTTAACTATTCATATGTTTACTATGAACATGTTATAAATATCATATGAAAGAGAAAAAGCAGATCTACATGATGGTATTAGCTATGTATTATCAAAAAATTGTTTCAATATGACAGATGGGTTTGAAAGTTCATGATGAAAAATCAATATTACCAATTATATATGTTAGCATTAGACAGGATCACCACTCAGTAAACGCACTAGTGCTTCAAAGAAGACAGGAATATACATCTCACGATCCTTGTCATTGCAGGAGACCAATCCAGAACTCAGACAAGCAGCATTTGGATTCGTAAAGCTCCTTTGAAGTTTTCAATCTGAGCGCGTTTATTTAAAGGAGCTGATATCCACCAATTTTTTTTTCAATCGCGTCTTTCAAAAATTAACTCAAGATTTTAACAACTGACTTGCTGAGCTAAATGGCAACTGATTTATAACTTCCAGATATCGTATGAACTACTTCTTAACCATAGGAATGAGGTGAGATTAATATGATTCTGTTGATGCTTTGATTGGTTGTGTTTGACTTATTTTAAGGCATGGTTTTGAGGTAAGTAGTGTGAACTTTGAGATTTTACTAACAATTTTGAGGATTACAGCAATTATCTTGTTTTGCGAGGTATCATGACCTTCTTGGAGGATTTTAAACCCAAAGGTATAACCATCAGATGCTACTATTACTTTAAGCTACTACTTGTTTCTATTGATCAATGATCAGAGGCTCCAGTGCTGAATTTAACCATTTTTCAAGCTTAACTATGGAAATTTTAATACATTTCAAATCCTACTTCATCCAAGCTCCAAACTCAAGCTACAAAGAACATGAAACATACTACATCAAATAGAAATAGCAGATAAATTCAATGGTATTATTGGATAAGTAACATGATGGTTGTAATGTTGAGATATCATAGGTTGTTGTTTATCCCTTTGCTGCTGAGGTCTCAGTCCTGCTACCATTTTGATTTTTTTGAACCGGACCACATTTTTTTGTTAGCGTCCCAGCCCAAAGAGCCTGGTTGCTCCTCAAGGCCATTTCAGCAAATTTGTTAGTGAGGTACCCTTTAGAGTTAAGATATAAGAAATCTAATTTGATAGGAATCAAACTATGCATTGTGACAGTATATGGTACAGTTTCAAAGTATAAGATATATATATTGATTGTGTTGTGAGGATTTTAAGAGTTGAGCTGAAAGGCCAAAATGACCTGGAGACTCCAGCCACATACAATCTGCGGCGAGTGAAAAAATAGCGTAAAGCTTTCTATCTCAACCAGGAGAAGTATTGGAGTTTTGTAACTTGAGAGGGAGGTATATAGGAGGTATACACACCATACTGTCTCTTTAGAATTTTTAGTTTACCACAGAAACTGAAGTAATTATTGTTTTTGTTTTGCCCCATAGTTAAGGGCTCCCATAGTTAAGCTTTTTTTCAAATTTCTTAACTATGAGGGACTCGGGGACTTTTGGCGATTTTCGGGGGGTCTACATAGTTAAGAGATTTTTTCGCTAACAAAAAATATTCGCCTCCGTTGTATGTGATAGTCCTCCAAATATGCCAGGACAAAAAGATTTCAATATAAACAATAACGATTATTTACCAATCTTCACATCCTTCAAGATTGCCACCATCAACATTCAAGGACTCAAATCTAATACGTTTGGATCCATACACAATAAGCTACTAGCACTATCATCATCATATTCACAGTACCATCTTTTACTACTCCAAGAGAGTGACTGTTCCGAAGAAACTCTAGAACTTCTCATGAAAGTCTGGAAGGTCATAGGAAATGCACAATCTCGAGTCAAATTCCTTATCAACCGAATGCACATGCAAGTGTTCACTCTCAATCACATTACTAATTTTGACACTACCAATATGCCCCACCTCACCAACCGCATATTATCAATTAACGTTACCATCCACAAACACAGATTCAACATATTAAACATCTATACAGATGTAAATAAACCAACTCAATTTTACAAAGAGTTGCTTTCCTCCATCATTCAAACTTCTTCTGATCAATCATATGATTACCAGCACCTTCTTATTGGAGGAGACTTCAATAATGTGCTAGATATCTCCGATCAAAAAGACACCTCCACCTTCACTATTACGTCGGACATGAAGATCCTACAAGAGATTATTTCCTCGTTAGATCTCATTGATCTACACCACTACAAAGATTGTCGCAAGAGCTATGGTTTTAACAATCCATTTACCAATATACCTCGATCCAAAACAGATAAGATATTGAATCATAGACGTTTGGATCGATTCTACGTCACCCCATCTATTTCCAAGCTCTTTTCCTTCAAAATCCTAACGTCAGGGAAAAAACATCCATACTCATCCCACCAAGCACTTCAATTGCAAATATCACCATCATCAAGCGAAAACCCTTACTCCATCCCATCCCACAACAACAGATTCTACATCAATGAAGAACTGTTCAGACCGGATAACATAGGGGCAAAATTACTTGACTGGAACTCCATCGTCCCACACCCATCCACTTCACCACATGATTACTATGATAACTTTATAACTAGTCTTCTAGAACAATTGAAGCAGATACAAAGTCTACATAACCAATGGACCACTTTAATTGAACCAGCTACCTCATCCGATTCCCAATCAATGATCGATCAGTATCGAAATCATTCCCACATCAACTACAACAGTCACAAACACCTCAAAAAGATCTTCCAAAAAGAACAATCAGCTTCCAACATCTTTGAATTCGAATCAGCAACATACCAAACCACATTAAACATGCATGAACATTGTAATTTAATAATGGAAGAATGTATGGAATCTTATAAAACTTTATACACTTCATCTGAACCTTCTACAGAGAAAATTGAAAGCTTTCTAGAGGATTTTCCACTCACTATCAATATGAGACAAAGAAACATCCTCAAAAAACCTATATCACTCACAGAAGTCTTAAATTGCATAGACAAAAATTCCAAAGAGAAATCATCCCCCGGTTTTGATGGAATCACTTATCAATTCATTCACACTTACAAGAAATACTTTGGCCCTTTAATTGTCAAAACAGCCAGATATCTCACCACCTCATCATTACTTCCATTCAAACTCAAGCCAATTTTCATACGTCTTTTACCCAAAAAAACAACTGGAGGAGGATTATCCAATCTAAGACCAATCTCTCTTACTCCTGTTGTACTGAGAATAATCTCAGCCATTCATAATCAACGACTTTTGAGGGTTATCTCCCCACTCATCCACTATAGTCAACTTGGCTTTATAAATGGACGGGCTATGGAGAATCTAAACATTTTCTATACAGCATTATCATCAAAGATCAAACAGCAACCACTTATTGCAGATGGATACTCCATGTTATCAATTGATTATACAAAAGCTTTTGATACAATAGAATTACCATATCTCAATTCCCTGATGAAAAAAATGAAATTCCCTCAAGAATTTATCAACTTCACCTTGACTATCAATAAAAATGGGATAGGTACAATACTTAACTTCAATAAAGTATCATCATCTTTCCCAATGACAAGAGGTCTCAGACAAGGCAATGCTCTAAGTCCAACACTCTTCGTGCTAGGATTAGAACCATTTCTATATATGATACGCAAACAGACAGCTGGACTACATATACCTCGAAAATTTGGTATAGACAAAATCCAGACAATGGCTTATGCAGATGATGTTAGTATCTTCCTAAATACTGAAGATATATCACCAACTATGAACCTCATCAATAAATTCTCAAATACCTCAGGATTGAATATCAACAAAGATAAGTCTATGCTCATCCATTTATCCCTTTCAACCACTACTAAACAAAAAGATTCTTACAAATCTCAATCTGACATGATAGGGATACCAGGCAAATATCTGGATCAGTCCAACCCCAAACTACTGGGTATACCAATGCATGGAGTAGACTGGTCTAAAATAACAGCACAAATGAAAAAAAGAATCTTTTTCCCACTGAATGAAGGACTACCTCTTATCACCAATTGTCTTGCAATATCAACTTATATCATCTCCATACTATACTTCTATGATCCAATCAATCCCATCACAACTTTTGCACATTCTACAATTATGCAGAGCATTAATCAAAAAGTACAAGGTATCTCTATCAATACACTACAAACACCCAAAAGTTTTGGAGGTTTTGGATTAATGGACACTACCAAACAATTTGAAGGACACAGAGGAAAATTTATTTATTTACTCTTCACTGAGTTCAAATTTCAACACTTCAGATCCTTAAGAGACTCTCTACAACAACTTGCCTTCCAGCTAACAAAATTCTTACAAATTCATCCTTCTCAAAGACATCACCTACCAGTGAATCAAATTGAAGATGATTCTATTATAGAAGAAATTTATCCTGGAGACACATCCATCATTAGCCCATACTCACCACTCACTTCCTCCATAGACTACATTCACTTCACCACTCAAGCAAGAACTGAATCTTTTGGAACGTTCCATTGGAGCAACCTTCTTGACTATTCATTCATTAATTTTTTTAATGCACTCAACAGCAACAAAAAGTCCTCAGTTATAGCTAAATACCCTTATTCATACATCACACCAGATAGGCTCTTTTCTAAAGAATTCCTAAAAGCCATACATCCCAAACTTGTTCTCCATAACTTCTTAGATGATAGGCAGATAAAATGGATACAAGCTTGGTACAAGGTCACTTCTCCCAAAGAAATCACAGTTCAAATGGATTTCATGATTCTTAAATCAAAAGAAGAGTTCAACCAACACATTGTCACAAATCATCCTATCACTATCAAAAATTTGCAAAAACTAAAAGGCATGGATGACCTTCCACTAACTTTGAATAGTTTCAAACATTATAACAAGTTATACTGGAAGAAACACGGTATTCCCATCAACAGAGAATATAACGGAATCGTCCAAAAGAAGATGATCAAGAGGGATGCCGCTAAAAATGCAACTCATGGTATGGGACAATCCATCCAAGATGCATGGGGAACGTTATGGCACAAGATAAACCACTATCAAAATGTTCGTCAGCAACCTGGTCTACTGGAATTCATACATCGATTCAATCTAGGACATTGGCAGTATAAATTCTCCAATACCCACTCCTATCAGGATCATGAGCACAAACCGTTTTCAGGAAACCCCTTATGTTGCCTATGCAATACCCAAGAGGAATCTTATGAACACTACTTTGACAGATGTCCAATCTCTAAACACTTGTGGCAACAATATGTCACAATCCCTACTGATGACATCATCTATTCCCTATTCTTTCCCATCTCCGAACCACTTGAGAATCTCATCAAATACAACAATTACATTGTCTTGCTCCACCATTTACGCAAGAGAAGAAGATATGGCCATAAGCTGCCCTCCTTCGAACTTCAAGACATACTACAAGAAAGCCAAGATATTATGCTGATTGTGCAATCCAACCAATCATATTATGATCTAGCTTTCTGACCAGTATTATTATTATTTCTAGATAGTGTCCTTGACACGTCTTGAGAAGAATTACACATTATAATGGCTACAAGGATGTTTGACAACGACTGAGGCACCTACTTACCAACTATACTACTCTCTATGAGTAGCCTCTAGTTTTATTCTCCGTGTTTACACACTTTTGGGGAAGGCAAGTTACCCTAAATGGGATGTCAACCTTGACAACAGCCAAGTAGTCTTATACTGAGGTATTCTACTCTCCTTTGTTATATTCATATTCAAATACGTATTATTTAGTCAAATTATAATATAAATTATTACCCGACTGAAAAAAGATCTAATTTGATGGCTTGTGCTTGTGATTGGATGTCCTATGTGAGATATTTACAGAATACATGGCATGAAAGAGAGATATGCGTTTATTATAAGCCAGAGGTCAAAAAGGTACAGTATTATTACGTTCTTTAATATGAATTTTATGCAAAGATTTTGATATATTTTGATGTCTTCAGAGTGAATCGTTACATAGTAGCAAGTTAGTTTATTTAGAAATCTTTGATAATCTTACTTCACCATGTCTTCTAACTTCTCTATCCATAACATCTCTAATTCTATGAGCACCAACAATACCTAGTGCCAAAACACTTTCCAATTGATCCAATGGGATTTTATTCTCCAACAACAACAACGACAACTTCTCACTCTTACCCAAGACACCAATAGTCAAGAATGAAACATCACGTTCTTCAATCGAATTCAAATCCAACAATGGAGTATTATCATAGAACCCAGCAGTGATGGCAGATATGTAGTCATACATTGCGATACCAGCATCTATCAACGCCAATGTGATGGCATTTGTCATACCAGATAGTAAACCACCGTCTAATGACAATACATGTAATGTGATATTTATAACAGTTCTTGGGTATTTGTTTGTGATGATTGATTGTTCAAAAGTACGCTTTAGACAAGTGATTAATTCCAAAGTACGTCTCTCCATTTTGGATCTCTTCTTTCTATCACTTGACACAAAGGGCGTTATGTTGATGGAAATCTTTATGGTGGCATTAGCGGTGTTTGAGTATTGCGACTGGTTTGAATCAGGCTCCATTGGACCATTTATCATACAGATTATCTTGGAGTTCCCCTGCTCGATATATGAGGATCCATCACTTGAAGTAGGATGTGTGTTGATTCTGCATTCGAAGCGACGCAGTTCGTTCCAACGACGACCGTCAAGACGTAGACCTTCTGGTGAGTATATTTCTTCTCTTCCTGACATCTTCTCAGTTGAATGCCTTGGTTTGTAGATAGATTTTGTAAGTTTTGATTTGGTATTTGTTTTATTTATGTTCGTTCGATGCTTTCTGCGTATTATAAAATTTTCAGAATTTTTGAAAAAATTATGTAAGCGATTATGTAATCTCCAAATTTAACCATAATGGATGATACTTCTACTAGTAGTTTCAATGTTTATCAAGGCTGAGAGGTTAGATAGTGGCATTATTTGATATACAATCTCTTAAACTTATTGACATCTGACTTGACATGATCCAACTTCAATTCATAAACCACAACATCACCCATAGTAGTCCCCACTATCAACTTATTCCCATCATCTGTGAATTCAAACTTATTAATGACATTATCCAATTGTAATTTCAAAATGGGTATCACTGAATCAATGCTGAGATCCAATATTTCCAAATACTTCCCATAACAAAATGCGAATTGTGTAGGGTGTGTTATTGATCTCCATGCTGAATGTATAATTGGACTGTTTTTATAAATGGTGAAAATCGGTACTTGATCATATGAATGAAGATCCCATAATGCGACTTGCCAATCTAATGAAGTAGATAGAAACAAATTTGGGAATAATGAACCCTTCTTAGATGATGTCAATGAAGTTATTGGAGCAGAATGGAATGAAAAAGTCTTGTCAATGACTTGATCATTATTTGACTTCAAGGTATCAAACCTCTTTATTCTATAAAGATTCCCATCTTCTGAACCAATCAATAGATACCCATGATCATTCTCAATTGAAATCATTGCCGTTGGTGTCAATTCATCATATTTGAAAGATAACGATTTAGGTGACTTCAACTCAATGGCTGGTGAAGAAGGTTTGGCCAAGATGTTGGAATCCCAAGTACATACTTTGCCATCAGTGGATGCTGTTATCAATGTAATGTTATTGTTTTCATGGATTTGATTAAGACAATAGATGGGGGATGAGTGTGATAATGATGTTGATGGAGATGAAAGGTATGGTAATTTTGAATTTGAAGATAAGTTCCAAATGAATATTTTACCATTATATCCTGTACCGAATATTATAGTGTTTGTCAATATGGAAAATTGAACATTAATGATCTTTGTTGATGATTTAAATTGAAGTTCAATTCGTTTGAATAAAGAATTGTATATAGAGATGGTATTTCCTGAAGAAATCAATATCAGTTCTGGATATTTCTTGCAAGTATCTATCGAATATATCCCATTCGAGTAGTAGTTATTATTATTATTATTGGTATTATTATGGTGATTTGAGTGATTTGGTGAGCTATTTGTGATTGATATTTTACTTTCCAACGCATAATAAGAATTTTTACCATCCTCATCATCATCTTCTTCACCAGCATTATTTTCAGAGGGACCACTAGCAGCAATTTTGGCAACATTGTCATATGATTTCAGTATGTTTTCATTCTCATCAATGGCACGATTGGCTATTATCAATGATCTATTAAGGAAATCTGTAAACAACTTGTTATCAATGGTGGCAATTGGATTCGATTCTTCATTATTTGATGTTGAGAGTTCTTCGATATTTGGCTGTTTTTCCTTTGGATCCTCTAAATCATGACCAACTGATAACGCATCTTGTTCACCTCCTTCACTCTCTAGATCTTCATCTTCATCTTCCTGTATTTCTGTTTGAACAGCTTTGTTGTATGTTATTGTATTGGTTTCAGGTTGAACTTCTTGCTCAGTTTGTATCGATATTGACACGTAATTTGCAGTCTTGGTATCCGATTTCGCAGGACTTTCTTGTAGTTGCAACTGCTGTGTCTCTGAGATGATAGAATTAACGATACTGTCGATATTCTCGTTGTTGACAGTTGTGGCAATTGGCTCTCTTCTTAGCAGCTTCTCCTTCTCCTCTCTCTGCCGTCTGATCTCCTGCAATCGCTGTCTCTTGGCCTCGATCTCTTCTCTGCGACTGGACATCTTTGTAACTATTCGCCAGCAGTAATACCTCGCTTTAACCTGGTCAAATTGAAGAAGATTGAAATGTCAAATTTTGGTGATGTTTTGGTGTCATTTTCAAATTCAAAGACGCGTCCATGAAAAATGAAAATATTGAAATCTTTTGAAACTTTGAAACTTTGATTGAAGAAGGAGATATTTGAAGGAGATATACAGATAGAAACACCATCATGGCAACAGACTTGGACTTGGACGACATTCTCAGAGATTTCGAAAACGAAGTACGTCCCTCGCACTTCAACCAGACAGAACTGAAACAACAGGACATCAAAGAATTGACACAGGCATGGATCTCTGAAAGAATGGCACCAGAGTTGCTGGATTACAAGGATTTGCTGCTAGATAGAATTATTATCAGATTAAGAGAACAGATTGAGTTCATTGAAACGAACTCGATTGAAATTCAGACAAATGAAAGAGATATCAAATTACAATTGGTCATTGTTGAATCTGAAATTGAAAGAGTAAACTTTCTAATAAGGTCATATTTAAGAACTAGATTATCCAAAATAGACAAGTTTACAATATTCATAAGAAATGATGAAGAAATAATAAAGAGATTATCAGATCCAGAAATCACATATATGGAAAATCATTTCAAAGTATTATTGGAGCTTTATAACAATCTATTTCTTTCTCAATTACCTCAACAATTACAACTATTAGATGATATCGGTGGTGGGATTAACATGATTGAAGAGCCTGATCTTGAAACACCAGTGTTCATTAAAGTGTTGCGAACTATACCTTATAGTATTGTCATTGGAGATGAAGAATTAGATTTTGAAGAAGGTGGGATTTATGTCTTGAGATATTCAGCTGCTCAACAATTTGTTCATTCTGGTGATGTTATTTTGATATGAAACCTCTCTATAATTCAGCATACTAATAGGAGGAGATCAGCAAGAAATAGCCATTCCAGTATCTCACTGGTGAAAACCTACATGGTATAGAGTTTAATAATGTAATAATGTAATGATAATTAAAGATTATACAATATCAGTAGAAACATCCTTATATTCCATCACTCAAAAGATATCTATATACAAATGATAACGTCATGTTTGAAATTCTTCTTCTTCTTTTCATCTTTTTCAACAGAATTACGAAGGTATTCAAGCACTTAACTTCTCAATACCAGCAGTAACATCATCAACACCACTCTTCCCAACATGATCTTCAATAATATGATTAGCAGAACTGTGTCCATAAACGACACATTCCAATAATGAATTACCAGCTAATCTATTCTTACCATGAACACCACCACTGATCTCACCAGCTGCATACAGACCCTTGAACAATTCACCATCCTTATGATAGACTTGTCCATTGCTTGAAATACGACAACCACCCATGGTGAAATGAACAACTGGTGTGATTTCACCGACAAAGACAACAGTATCCTTTGATAAGTTATCCTTTTTGAAGACATTAGCTCTATGTTCACGACCGAATTCATCAGGGATGGATAAATCTGAATATTTAGCTAATCTTTCAATCACATTATCAGTATCATCACCGATGAATTTCTCTCCGATTGTTGTCTTATTGAATAATCCCATCTTTGTATAAAAGTCAATTTGGAATTTGAAATCTTGATACATATCCTCATTCAAGATTAAATAAGCTCTACTTCCCTTTTGCTTCAAGATAGCATCACTAACAACATCTCTTGTTGATAATTCATTGATGAATCTTTCCAATTTATCTTCATTCAACAAAATACCACCAATACCTCTTAACGATTCAGCAGCAAGGAATTTCCATCTACTTGTTTCATTCTTTGGATCAACAAACCCAGTTGGATGGACTTGAATTTGGTCCATATCGATCAAATCAGCACCAAGACCCTCCAAGATGAGTTGACCTTCACCTAATGTTTGATCACCATTAGTTGTTGGTAAATGAGCAATGGATGGTTTGTATTGCTTGACTAATTCTTCAGAATAACCAAACCCACCAGTGGAGATGATTAAATAATTTGTGGCTAAATAATGTTCTTCATTATTGTTCAAATCTAAATATTTAATACCTTTAACTTGCTTTGTAGTTTCATCAACATCAATCTCAGTCAATTTCGATTTAACCAACAATTTGAAGTTCTCACCATTTTCATCAGTCAATGAATCAATCTTCTTCTTCAACTTTGAAATGATTTCAAACCCCGGTGGTATCTTTGAGGATCTATGAGTTCTAGCAGCTGAATGTCCACCTAATCTATTAACGAGATCCAAATCAACACCAATATCCTTTTGTAACCAACTGATGGCCAAAGTACTGTCATTGACTAACTTCTTTTCCAATTCCAAATTACCCAATTCTCCAGATGATTTATAAGTATCCTCCAAGAATAAATCAAATGAATCATCAACCTTTGAATCGTTCTGAGTTGATGTTAAGATCCCATTGATACCTGAGGATGCCTTTGCAGAATTCCCACCAATCTTGTCCAGTTTCTCAATTAAAACAACGTTGAAATTGCCAGCACTTAATAGCTTGAACGTAGCACTGAGACCAGCAAGACCACCGCCCACAATGACAGCCACTGGTTTTTTCACTAAAGTGTTTTCAGACATATTGTTTATCTTTGTATTGTTGATGTTGTTGTTGACGTTTGTATTGAAGTTCAGGAAGTAGAATATGAATACAGCTATGAGTACAGTGATAATTGAATTAACTCTCTGTATATATTTCATCAACAATCGCCAAAAACAGTATGAATTCAAAAAGCTGAATAATTTGGAAAACGTATCATCATGATATCCCACCCCAAAAATTGGGCGACACGAAATTGCGCACTGTCACGTGCTCGTGTCGCCCGATTTATTTGATTTCGTTTTAATTTATCAACTTGAACATAGACATCTTAACATTGATATTTAACAACTGACAAACACACGCAATGGATAAGGAAATCAAATACAGTGCGAACATCACAACCAATAGAAAGACACTCAATTACATACATGATTTTTCATCACTGTTCTTTGGCACATTGGCTGGGATTCTTCAATTGGAATCATACTATGGGTTTGCCTTCTTTATAATAACATCATTGATCATTAATGGACTCTTTATTTCATTCTCATTGGGTTTAAACCCATCGAAATATTACCAAAACCCATTACGTGAGATATTCTTGGATGATTTGACGAGGTGTGTCGCTTCTTATTTGATGATGTGGACATTGGCTTATACTTTGATACAGTATTGATCTATCAAGATGAAGAAGAATCGATAAAACCACAGGTTAAAAAGTTTAGATACGACAAGAAAATTCACAACAATATGAAGATCTAATGAAGGAGATTTACCTAATTAGACTGGATCTACAATTTGCATAAAATAAAGCATCACATGATATGAGAATTAATGAATTGATGATGAGGTATATATTTTGAATATAAGCATGATGATAAGTTATTTCAAAGAATTATATCACACTTGGTTATCTATGATTGTAGAATTGTATAGAATATATTGCGTAAAAGAATCATCAAATACTCACAAAAAGTTCATTTCACGTTCTATTTGAGCAAAACCTTCATACATTAGGTGATCAATTTCTTCATTTCGAGGTGCAGGAGGAGCCTGGCCCTGACCCTGACCCTGACCCTGACCCTCATCCATATTCATATTCATACCCATAAGATACTCGGCCTCACTTCCATTATCACTTTCATCCTCATCATCAAGCACGCGATCGATACAATCCTCCATGTCACTATCAGTCTCACTAGCAGTACTTTCATCATCATCTAAGAAATTATCCAAATTCAAATCAGGATGCTTAGTAAGATATTTGCCCAACAAATGAGGAGCCTCATGATATATCATATGCCAACTTTCCTTACCCCAGCTCTCGTCAAGATATCTCACTGAGAATCTAAGTCTTCCCTTGACACTCAAATGATTTCTAATCTCTGAGATTATATGTGGTTCTATAAGTGATGCATAAGGTCTTACAGAATCAGGTTGTATCCCATATTTCTCATTGAAGAATTTGATCAGAAGATCAGATAGTAATTGTTTGAATTTTGCTGGTTTAACTGGTTGGGAAACATTTCTAGATTTTTTGTTTTTATGAATTTTCTTTGAATTATCATGAATATTAATGGGATTCTCACTACCGTTGCTTTGATTCACAATATCATTATCAGTATTTATGATGGAAATCTGAATATCGTTTACATAAGTCGTTATTGGATTATTGTGACGAGGTTTCATTAAATAATCATACTCTTGAATAGGTTTTCCATGCTTGTCTCTCCTTCTGCACCTTGAAGCTGGTTTAGACTTTTCGAGTAGTCCTGGAACAGGCAATATAGCTATATTGTTGTGCTTATTGCGAGCAAAATCTGGAAGACTGTTAGAGGGTGCTGGTCCTTCATCTGGATTCGCATCAATAAACGAGTTGCCCATATCCTCTAAAATATCTTTCAAATAGTCCATATTAACAACAATCTCATCACTATTAGGATAATGATGATCCTCTAATTTTCTTCTTTTATAATCATCATTTCCTATGTCTTTCTCTCTATTATCTTCTATGGGTCTCTTAAGCATTTGCGTGCTGTTTGAGCCATTGGAATCAACATTAGGTTCCAGAGCATCAATGTTAACACAAACTTCTTTTTCTTCTCCTCCATGATTAACTATTGGTATATTAATAACACCCGGTATGTTGCTTAGGTACTCATTGTAATGATTATCAAAGAGAGAGTCATCCATGACAACATCTTCTCCACCAACATCTATTATGCCTTCTCCTTGATGGTCAAATATAGGTAGATTAAATTCATGTTCATTCTTTGATTCATTAAAAACAGCATTTATTTGAGGGTCCACCACGTTATGATCTTTTTCTTGTTCACCTGTAGTAACCGCTGGTATTTTTGGAATATATGAGCCAACTTTGAAAGGATATTCCCAATATTTTTCACTTGTTTCCAAATATTTCAAATAAGTATAATAATGAACAAAAAAGATTGCATTAGATATATTGATCCTTGTTGGAATTATCAATCGTTTCATTCCTAATCTCTGTTCCTGATCCTCACGAGCAATGTGTTGTGCCAAATTTGAATGTTCTTCAACATAATACTTTGGAAGACGTTTATCTGCTTCCAAGATAGCATCAATGATATCATTTAATTGTTTTGATGTAAACATTGAGGAAAATCTCTTGCAAGTTATGAACGTGTTCTCAAGCGATTCAGAATTGAATATCTCATATTTTTGAAATCTTTGTAAATACAGTAATGATTGATCAATATTTTCAAATACCCAATACATATTATTTTCACAAAACCTTTTCCTCTCTTCGTATTCAAGCTTGAGTTCATTGATCAATTCTTCTCTTGAAGGATTGTATTTGTATTTAATATCAACCTTCGAATCATCGCTTTTGAAGAACAGTTCAAAATCATCAATCATTGAATATACTTGAGAATCATTTATTGGATTCATGAAACTCTTTTCAAACGCTTCTTCACGCTCCTTCTCAGCTATTTTGATTTCTTGACGAACTTGGTTATAAGTTGGAATCTTTGATGATAAACCAAATAATTCATTTGTCTCCCATAATATTTCATTAGGATTGATTTTAGTACCATCATCACCTTTCTGGCTTCCTTGTTCATATTCATGATAAATAAGTGATGACATTGGTTTACCAACAAATTCAGTAATGGCATCCATAGTAGATTCAACTCTATAAGACTTTGGCACAATTGTATAATCACCATGCAAAACAATTGATGGATCTTCAGCACAATAAAACATCACTTCTGTATCCAAGGAATCCAAAACAGCAACTTGTGAATCATTATCAAATAAGCAACAATCACCAGGACAAAGAAATCTAAAAATCTTAAAATCAGGACAAGAAGGTGAGAATTTTGAATTGATATTTGGCTTAATGATCTTAAATCGGGCATCTCTTCTAAAATATAATGGATTATCATTACCATCTAACCCATCACCCAGCGGTACGATGAATAAATCTTCATTTTCGTTGAATACATGATTGCAGCTCTTGGTCAAGTTATTATCTAAGCAACTAGCACAAGCACATTTGAAACCAGCAAGAACTATCATTGTTATATTTGTAACTGTGTGAATGGTTGATATTTAGATGATGAATATAGCAGAATAGCAGTAATGTTAGCAGCCAGATGATGTTCTCTGTTTATGGAATAGCGTGTATATCTCAATGTAGTCAGCACATGTTGCCATCATGAGTGGAAATATTTCCTTTGTTCGTTTGTTGATTTCAGCTTATTTGCCACAAAATCAACTAATTAAAATCCAACTTTGAAGAGATGGCTAAAACCAAGCCATGATTGGTATCAACAGTTTCATCTTTTGTTGAATAAGATCTGCTCAATCTTCAAAGACCATCATACATTTGAAATGCATTGAATGTGAGATTTCTGGGTAAAGTTCTATGATTGTTGTTTACATGGCAGCAGTTGAAGCTCCAAAGTCAATAATCCTGCTGGCAGAATTTGCTGATTTCACGGGTTTTAAAGTTTTTGAGATCAACTGTTACTATAACTGGACACTTTCAGACTGACTATACCACTATGTCCATGGCAGTCTAAGGACCTGTATCGCGTCATATGATTGTATCGTTGTAGTAGTTGTATTATTGCTCTTGATCCTCCAAAATATAGGGCCTGAAAGATTTCAAAGCCAAATCTTTATCTATGTCTGCATTTCATACGTAGTGAAATTAGGTCGCTTCAAAGTATGTATTCTACAGTGTACTATTTCAATTCAACATATAATGTATTGTTAGACTAAAGGAGGAATAGAACTCTTGTTAGGATACATATTGTTGAGAGTCATTATTACAACAGAGACATTGGCACAACTGCTAGTATTTGCAACTAAATGTTGATAGTACCGTTAATCTTCATCGTCTTGAGCAATTGACAATATCCATCCCAATCAATCATCATAAATCACCAATTATTGATTCTTGATACTTCAAAGAGTTTGCTCTAGCATTTTCTGAGTCTTTAAGAACGACCAGCATTCTAATAGCTTGCATGGTCAGCTATACTGAAAATACCTGACATGACATTGAAGCTCTAACATATGTTCTGAATTTCACAGCAAATAGGGCTTCTTGACAATTGGGTATTATAGTATAGTAATTCTCCTTCGAAAAGTAGAGATATCATGCTAAGATCCACTTGCTGGAAATACACAAAGTGTCAATAAGAAACAGTCGGGTTCCTCAATTTGATACATTATGTATCAGTCCATTGACCTAATGATATGTATGTTGCTAAGAAAGTCTGGCCAATTCTCACACCAGAAACATAATGAAAAGAATAACTATAAGTTCTATTTTAGATAACATATAGCAAGTTGAAGTACTATCATGGAATCCCAATAAATTGATACGTAAATTGTAAATCGTTGTTAAAAAACTCGGTTACCCTCTTCAAGAAAATCAAAAAAAACAGAGACGCGTTTAACGATTCTGCAGATTCTTCACGGTGGAACTACAACATAGAATATCATATTTACTAAACCCAACCACATACACACAGCTGATGGATTCAGTACCCATCACGCAGCCCACACAGCAGACACAGGCCACACAGGCGGCGGCTCTGGAGCACCTCACGCAGATGGCGCCCGTCGCTGATGGAACCATCTGCAGACTCATCTGTACAACAGATCAGCTAGGAAACATAGACTTGAAGGCAAAGCCCGATGGGAAGAGGGAATGGTTCTTTGGAAGAAACGCCAAGTGTGACATCTCATATAACAAGACTAACAGATTGAGTAATAACCATTTCAAAATATGGTGTGGTGAGTCAAGTGTCTTGATCCAAGATTTATCGACAAATGGTACACATTTGAATAACATGAGATTAGTCAAGGGTCAGAATTATATCATTAGTCAAGGTGATGAGATATCTGTGGGGATAGGTGTACCTAGTGATGTGATCAGATTTATAGTGTTTTTTCCAAAGAATAATCTAATGGATTCAAACAATAAGGATGCACAACTTCAAAAAAATGATCAAGAAGGAATATTCAAAGTATTCTCCATAAAGGATGAAGTCATTGGGCAAGGTGCTTTTGCTACTGTCAAGAAGGCAGTTGAAAGATCTACAGGGAAGACATATGCTGCTAAAATCATTTCAAAGAGGAAAGTTATGGGGAATACAGATGGTGTTGCTAGAGAATTAGATATATTAAGAAGATTAGATCATCCAGGTATAGTTAAACTGCGTGGATTCTTTGAAGATGTTGATAACTATTACTTAGTGATGGAGTATGTTCCAGGTGGTGACTTGATGGACTTTGTCGCTGCTCATGGTGCCATTGGTGAAGATGCCGCTAAAGAGATTTCAAGACAAATCTTACATGCCATCAAATACGTTCATGAATCAGGAATATCACATCGTGATTTAAAACCAGATAATATATTAATTGCACAAGATGAACCAGTACAAGTTAAGATCACTGATTTTGGATTAGCAAAGATTTCGGATAATAGAACTTTCATGAAGACGTTTTGTGGGACATTAGCATATGTGGCACCAGAAGTCATTGATGGTAGAATGATGTCTACTGTTAAAGATAGTAAGAATAATAACTATTCATCATTAGTTGATATGTGGTCATTAGGATGTCTTATCTATGTCATATTGACTGGACATTTACCCTTCAGTGGCTCTACACAAGATCAACTGTATAAACAAATTCAAAATGGATCATATCATGAACCTCCATTGAAAGAAGCTGGTATCTCTAATGATGCTAGAAGTTTCCTAGATGCCTTATTACAAGTGGATCCAAGAATGAGATTGACTGCAAAAAATGCATTACAACATCCATGGATATTATCTATTGATCTGACATCATCATTTGGTGTTTCTCAATTATCATTATCTCAATCTCAATCACAGCAACAAAGATTAGAAACACAAGACAAGACCATAATCAATAATAATGAAGTGGTTATGGAGAGGATTGATGAAGAAGAAGTCATTTTTAAAGTCCCTGCTGAACCTAAAAGAACTCAAAAGAAATCACAACATTTGCATCAAAATCAAGCATCACAACCCCAAGCATCACAAGCATCACAACAACAGCATCAACAACCACAACAACGACAAGATTCACCTGAATTAATACAACCACAAGCGGATCAATTAAGAACACCTGTCCAAAAACTCAAGAATTCTCAAGCTACATCACAAAAGACAAAGGCTTTATTATTATCAAGTCCATTCAATTCAGACCTTTCATTCGATAAGACATCATTGATAGATAATGACAGTAATAATTTGAATGTTTCAGTAAAGAGTCCATTGAATACAGTGGGTAAAGAGATTTTGAAGATTTATATGGTTGACAAAGACTCAAAACCAGACAATGAAAACAATACGAATAATAGCATTAATAACGACACGACAAACAAATTGGATAAAGAAGAATCAAAAATCATAACATCATCATCTCCACCAAGATCAAGCCAACAACAGCAACAACCACAACAGCCTACACCTCCTCCTGCAGGTACATCATTCACATTACTACCCATCTCCAAAGGTGTTGAATCAACAGCGATATTCATCCCACAGGGTGTCAGTCCCTTCATTATTGGTAGAAATGGGACATGTCATAAGACGATTCAAGAGTATAGATTATCAAAAGTACATTGTGCCTTCACGAAAAAAAGACATCCCGTCGGTAAAAGTCTCTTTGAGAGTCCAGCTCAAGGTCTTGAGGATATATGGCTTGTTGATTATAGTACTAATGCATGTTATATCAATGGGAAAAAGATTGGAAGAGGGAAGAAGACACTTGTGTTCAATAATGATGAGATCATGTTGTTTAATGATACTACTCAAAAGCAAAGATTGGCATTCAAGGTTCAAATCAATGATGGGACAGGATTGTTCAACAATGGTGATTTCGCTAAATCAAACACCACTGATATCACAGGAATAACTGACGACAATAGTGCTACTGCAAATAATGACAATAATAATGATAATAATAAAGACAACAACAACAAAAATGACAAGAAGGAAGCTAGAATCATTGAATTACAAGATGAATTAGACAAGAAGTCACTGCCTTCATACCTCAATGGGAAATTCGATCAAACTGAAAGCGAACGATACCTCAAGAGAGCAGCCACTGGTGATTCACAACCAAGCCAGAGTCAAAAGAGAGTAAAGAGGGCAGAATTGGGTAAGGGTGATGTAAACTCTTCTTTCCAAACAGTTTTGAGATGACGCTTGGTTTCTTAGAGCATAGTATATAGAATGAATCTTCGAGTGTTGTTTTTGGTCGATATAGATCCCAGTTTATTACTAGATGACCTGATCAATGCCATTAGAGACATATAGACTTATCTTGATTATACATAGTAGATGTTAAAAATGTTACCTCTGGACCCTTGCAATTGTTGCAGATCTTCAAATATTACCCGATTAGGTTATTTTCTGTTTCGGGACCATTTCCATCATTTTTGTAGTTTTTTCGGAAATTCATGTTTTTGTTTATGTTGTCCAACCATCTGAATTGGCTGTTTTAAAAGTAACACTCAGATTGAAACCATTATAGATTGTGTGTTTAGAAGTTATTGAGACGGATCATGTCTTCTCCAATCAGTTCTGCCAAGGCCAGCAGTGATCCTTCCAGCGCCACCACGTATGTCCCTTTTTTAGCCTTTAAGAGTTTGTTGCTGGAACATCTTTGTGTGTTTCAAGATGACTGGAGATCTCAACTAACAGTTCAAATTATAGAAACAATTCAATCCCATCAGGACTAAGGAATGTGAGTGGACCATCATTATCGATAAACCCGGCATTGTTCAAGTTGAAGATCTTGGAAGCCTTGAAGAATAGCGACTATGATCAATTGAAGGAATTGGCTGAATCAATCAGAAATTCCCAAAACTATTATGATCTATCTGTCTACAAGAGTTTGATATTCAATTTAGCAGTTCAAGTGGCACCATTAAGATTCATCGTATATCTATTATCAGAAACACCTTCAAAGGACTTATCAATTGATATCAATTTCCAAGATTCTGATGGGAATTCACCATTACATCTGGCATCTATGAATTCAAGATTAGATGTTGCACAACTATTATTAAGAGATCCAAGAATCAATGATACTCTATTAAACAATGATATGAAACAACCGATTGACTTGGCCAAGAATCTGAGCATGGTGGCATTATTACAACATGAGCGAGCACAATATGTTGATAAAGTGGCAAATGAATTCAGAAACGCCTTCACAAATCATGATTTCGCAAGATTGGAAGAAGTCATTTCATTTCCAAGAAATTATGAATTATTAGATATCAATGGGAATGATCCGGAGACTGGTGATACAGTATTACATGAATTTGTCAAGAAGAACGATGAAGTTATGGTCAAATGGATTTTGAGTCATGGAGGTGATCCATTCAAGAGAGATACCAAAGGTAGATTGGCTATAGAATTATTACCTAAATCAAGTGAAGAACTGAGAAAGATCATTGATGAAGCATCTAAGAATCAAAGTGTAATCAATTCCAAAGATAGAGTTGGTGGTTTACAAGCTCCAACATATATGGGGTATTTAAGAAAATGGACTAATTTTGCTCAAGGTTATAAGTTACGATGGTTTATTTTAGATTCTAATGGTATTCTCTCATATTATAAGAGTCAAGATGATACAGCAAATGCATGCAGAGGTTCTTTGAACATGAAGACTTCAATATTACATTTAGATTCATCTGAAAAGTTGAGGTTTGAAATCATTAGTAAAAGTGGTGATAGATGGTTCTTAAAGGGTAATCATCCAATAGAAACAAATAGATGGGTATGGGCCTTACAAGGTGCTATAAGATTTGCCAAAGATAAGGAAAGAGCACTGAAGAAAGCTCTTCGTGATGCTGATGAGAAAGAAAGAGAAAGAGAGAAACGTGAAGAATTGCTGGCTGATCCATGGTCAGCTTCAATTGGAGAATTATCATCACCAGTGCATTTGAAATCACCAAGATCTTCATTATTACAATCCAAGAGTCCTAAATTTGATAATGGGAATGATAACAACAATAATGATAATAATACAAATACCACCACAACGAATGATGGCAACACGAACAGTGATGAGTCAAATTCACCAATCCCACCAGAAGTTCAACGTCGTCCTTCTCAAATAGTCAACGATAGTGATGATGACGACGATGATGATGACGAAGACGATGACGATGATGATGAAATCACCAGAGGGTTCCTTTCTGAGAATGATGTCAACACAACAACTGGACCATATTCATCAGACATATCAGTCATGAAAAGAAGTTATCAGATTGAGTTGAACTCATTGAAAGATTTATTACATAGTATGGAAAATAGTGTGAATTTTTCAAATGTGGAAAATGATGATTTTTCAGACGTTCTTGTTGCTTCATTACAATCAGTTCAATCCTTAGAGAATAATTTTGATAATTTATACAAATTAGTTTTGAAGAGAGATTCTAAATTGATCAAAAGTATACAGAAACAAAAGGATATCAATGAATTATGGATCAATTCCATAAGAGATTTAGAAAATGAATTAGTGGCAAGAAATACAGAATTGCAAAACCTTGAAGATGAAAGAAAAATCTTGAAGAAGGTCTTGATTAGAAAATTTGGTTCAAGTTCACAAACTGTTAATACTAGTATACTTTCCTCTGCTGTGTCAACATCTGCCAATACGGTGAGCACAGGTATGGAAAGTGCACTTTCTTCCATGGGTGTTTCAAGTACAGAATCATATATAGATTTGGAAGATACAAGTATTACCATTGATGAAGATGATGAAATTACTAAGTTCATTAATCAAGAAGCTGATTCAGATGATGAGTTCTTTGATGCTGATGATTATGATACTGTTGATGAAAGTGTTAATGAAAATGAAGAAGGAGATAATTTTGGTGGTGCTGGAAGATTGGAAATCACACGTACATATAGTGAAGTTCCAGAAGAGGAAGAATTATCACATTTGAATGTGGTTCAAAAGCAGAAATATTTACAGATTAAAAATGAAGGGACTTATGACGGTTATACAGATGAACCAATGAGAACTGAATTACCATTAAAGATTGATGATAGACCAAAGTTAAGTTTATGGGGTATTTTGAAGTCAATGATTGGAAAAGATATCACTAAGATTACATTACCAGTGACGTTTAATGAACCTACTTCATTAGTACAAAGAGTGGCTGAAGATGTTGAATACTCATATTTATTAGATCAAGCAGCAGCTTCAATGGATTCTACATTAAGAATGGCATATGTTGCAGTTTTTGCTGCATCTGAATATTCATCAACTATTGATCGTGTGGCTAAACCATTCAATCCAGTACTTGGTGAGACTTATGAATATACTAGACCAGATAAGGGGTTCAGATTCTTTACTGAGCAAGTTAGTCATCATCCTCCAATCTCTGCATGTGTTGCCGAGAGTGCCAAATGGGATTATTATGGTGAAACATCAGTGACATCAGGTTTTAATGGTCGTTCATTTGATGTTCAGCCTACAGCTATTTGGTATTTACATTTAAGACCAGATGGACCAGATAATAAAGAAGAAGTATATACTTGGAAGAAGGTCACTACATCAGTTGTTGGTATTATTATTGGTAAACCATCATTGGATAATTATGGTGAGATGGAAATCACTAATAATGCTACTGGTGATAAATGCTATGTGACATATAAGCCAATGAATTGGAGAGGTACATCTGCATATGAAATGAGTGGGTATGTTGTTAATGATAAGGGAGAAAAGAAATGGGCTATTGGTGGTCATTGGAATTCCAAGATATTTGGTAAGAAGATTATTCAACAATCTAATGATATCAAGATTGATCATACAGATAAGAGGGCCAATTTAGTGACGAAGTCGTTACCTAATGAAGAAGGAGATAAATTCTTGATGTGGTCTGCAGCTCCAAGACCTAAAGTTCCATTCAATTTAACTTCATATGCAATCACATTGAATGATTTACCTACTAGTTTGATTCCAAAATTGAGTAGTAAATCAGATTCAAGATTGAGACCAGATCAAAGAGCGATGGAAGAGGGTGATTATGAATTAGCAGCTGATGAAAAGTCGAGAATTGAAGATAAACAAAGACAAGCCAGAAAGACTAGAGATTCACAAGGTGTTGAATATGAGCCTGTTTTCTTCAAGAAACAACCACATCCTCTGACTGGAGAGGATTATTATGCATTCACTGGAGATTATTGGGCATTAAGAAATAAAAATGAGTTACCAATCATAGATATTTTTGGATATGATGTTGATGAAAATAAGGAAGAGGAAGATAAGGTGGTTGACGCATAAGTATTAATGAACTATATAAATCCTTTATACCTTCAAGAGTTAATCAATAATATCACAAATGAATCATGATTAAAAATACATGAACGTTGAAATTAAATCAGAATCCTTGATGATTAGATATATAGAAGGATATCTGCATGGAATTGTAGATCGAATCAAGGAGAGAACTTGACTGGTATAAATATGGGGTAGCAGGGCTGTAAGATCGAGAAATATCGAATGATCAGTGTCACACTGATGATTGATTACAGTAAGACACCCCTTGAGACAGAAGTGATACATGTCGGATCTATATCTCGATCGTGAGATCTCATTGATTCATGACATTCTATTGTTGGCAGAAGTTCACGGTTGAGCCTGTCTGACAAACTGTGGACATGGACGGATCCCAGTTTGAAGCGTGGGAAGCTTAGCAATGTTGGAAGTAGGAAGTGGTAAGCTTAGACTGGTCAGTGAACTGGAAAAGATGAGCTTATGAAGTTGCAACTTGCAAGAAATACAGAAAGGTACCATCATCCTTAGGTCCAAAGAGTGTATAAATAGATGGCAAGGCTTTATGTCTTGATGGACCCCCTTTTGATGCTGAAATGACGAGTTTTTGAGCTGGAAAGGCCTGTTTTCCGAGTAAATGGTACCTGACAGTTGTCTAGTTATGTTTAGTATTTATACACACTCTATTAGCATATACGCTACCCTTCTAGTAACTCCACCATGCTATAAACACTACACCCGGACAACCGTTGCCAGGGCAACAAGCACACTAAAAAAAGTGGCAAGCGACGACCAAAAAAAAAAAAAAAAAAAAACCATCAACAAAAAACAAAAAAACACTTTTTGAAAAGGCCAACCAAACAACTT
Organism: Ruyongia ponderosae; assembly: GCA_030582235.1. Lineage (NCBI taxonomy): Eukaryota > Fungi > Ascomycota > Saccharomycetes > Phaffomycetales > Wickerhamomycetaceae > Ruyongia > Ruyongia ponderosae. The sequence continues at coordinate 30,032 of JAKTWV010000067.1, read as the reverse complement.
ATAAAAACAACCAAAAACAAACAAACCAGTCTTTAACCACCTAGTCAAAAGCACTTTATCCAAACAAGGCCATGAAACGTATCTTTTCAGGCACCAGGTCGTCAGACTCGTCGCCAAAGCAGAGCGCAAACAGGTCAAGGTCAAACTCAGCCGCTCTCTCTGTCTCTTCAACAAACAGCTCCAACAGAAACAACAATAACAATAACAACAAAGATGATATCAGTCCAGAATTGGCACCAATTGTCACATTATTGAGTGCACAGGCCCACCGTCGTTATATGGACGGTATCTTCATGCTTATCCAAAGTATGAACTCTGATGGTGAATCTTTACCTAATCGTCAATGGAAAGAGGTGTATGGGGTTCTTATTGGTACACAGTTGGCAGTTTGGGATGTTGAAGAATTAGCTAAATTTCAAAATGATACTGAAGCATTAATCAATGCAAGTTCCAAGCCAGAATATATTAATTTCACAGATTCTTCATTCAGAGCTGTTAATCAATTAGAAAATGCTAAATCTTTAAGAAATGTTATTATTGTATCAACAACTTTAAAAAATCAATATCTTTTACAATATCCGGATCTAGAAGATTATCATCGTTGGAATGCAGCATTCAGATTAGCCACTTTTGAAAACACTTCATTACAAGAAGCTTATACTGGTGCATTATTATCGGCAAGAGGTGCATTATTATCAGATATCAGAGTCATTTTATCAGATTCGAAATTCGATTATGAAGATTGGATTAGTGTTAGATTTGGTTCAGGTATGCCTTGGAAAAGATGTTATGCTGTTATTGAACAACCAAGTAAGAAATCAAAGAATGGGAAAATCTATAAGGGTACTGTTTCATTTTATAAAGATGAAAAGAAAAATAAAAAGACTGCAATGGCAATTATTAAAGATGCTAATGCTGCATATGCATTATATCCTCAATCTCATAAATTGATTGATCATAGTACAATGATCAAATTAGAGGGGACTGTTTATTTCGATACTTCAAAAAAGGCAATGCCAAAGGAAGCTTCAGTTTATTTCATGCCAGAACAACATAGTGCTGTTCCAGGTTATGATACTTTGATTAGATTCTTGGTCCCATTATTAAATACATTCCATCTTTACGGTAGACCAAAGAGATTGAATGCTAATAAGAGTGATGAAAATTCTTTATTGTTTGGTTTACCAGTATTACCACATGTTCATTATTTAGAAGTTGATGATTTAATATTATTAGCAAGTTCTCAACAATCTCAAGGTTGGTTAAACACTGAATGGAGAGCCAAGATTAAGGAAGTCCTTGCAAGAAAATTATCTTCTGGATATACTGGTTCTGGTTCAAGAGATGGCTTAAGAGGTGCCATGAGTTCACCAGCTATTACCTCAAGTGATTTCGCTGATGTTAGTAATAGACCAAATTCTCCATTAACTCCAACCTTCTTTGCTGCTCCAAGATTTGGTGGTATCAGTGGTAATAATTCAAGAAGATCATCAATGAATATCAGTTCAAATGAAGACTTACAATCATCATCTACAAGATCATCACCTATTAAGAATAATGTCTCTTCCACTGCTGCTAATGGATCAGCCGTGCATATCAATTCAAGATTATCTGGTATTAATCAAATCTACGATGATTATTCAAACATTGATCATCCTACATCATCAGCACCAGCAAGTAAGAATGGTAGTAGAATAGATCTTGATGATGAAGTTCCAATCAATAACACTGCTATTAAACAAAATCCTAACCCATATTTACAACAACAATTACAATCTAGTTCAAATCCATATAAGAATTCATCAAATGAAGTGTTGACCAATAACAATGCTCAAATACGAGGCAATAACTTACCATTGAAACCTCAACAACAAGAACAACAACAATTGGGGAAATCATTACCTCCAGTCTCAAATGGTGTCGCTGGTTCAGCATCATCCGCATACCTATCAAGAAATCTTGGCGGTGGCAGTGCAAACAACAATAATCCATACCAAGATTTCAAATCCGAGACCAAGAAGAGTAAACATTATCTAGATGATGACGATGATGATGATGATGATGAAGATCTCAGAGAATTTGATAATGAATTCGGTAATAAATACAGAGTTAAGAAAAACATTGATGTTGATGAATTCGATGATGATGAATTAAAGGCTGGTATTTCTGCATTAGCTGTATCTTCACAAAAGACAAAGTCAAAGGCTACAGTGGATATCTTCAATCCAGATTATGGTAATGATGTTGAATTTGAAGAACCAAAGTTGGATATTCAAGGTTCGAGTAAATCAATTAATGGTGGTGGTAATAATAACAATATCATTACACCAGAAAAGAATTATAATTATATCAATGGTAATGTTAATGGTGGTCAACAAAGAGTTTCTGCTTATACAAGTGGTAGAATTCATTCTAATTCTCCAGGTTCAACAAGCACACCAACATTTGCCAATAACAATTATGTTAAACCTATTCAACAACAGCAACAACAGAGACCACCTCAACAACAGCAACCAAACAGGGTACCTCCACCACAACAACCACAATTTGGTCAACAGCAACAGCAGAGATCATTCCCACCACAACAGCAACACCAACACCAACAACAAAGACCACCAGCTCAACAACAGCAGCAAAGACCTAATCCACAACAGCAGCCATCATATCCTCCATACCAACAGCAACAACAACAACCTCAACAACAACAGAGACCTGCACCAACACAACAGCCATCATACCCACCATATCAACAACAATCCCAACAGCAACCACCTCAGCAACAACAGCAACAGAGACTACCTCACCAGCAAAGACCACCACAACAACAATACCCATCTCAACAACAACAGAGACCACCTCAACAACAATATCCACCTGTTCAACAACAACAGCAAAGACCTCCACAACAACAACAACAACAACAACAGCAACAAGGGTATCAACAAAGACCTTCAGTTCCTCAACATCAACAACAACAACAACAACAGCAGCAGCAGCGATACAGAGGTGGTTATCCTCAATCACAACAGCCAATGCCACAACAACAGCAGCAACAACAAAGACGTCCTATGCCTCAACAACAGCAACAACAGCAACAAGCAAGAGTGACTAATCCATATAATATGGCACCTAATGTGATTAACTCGAATCCATATGGACAACAATAGTTGACTTATTTCTGTGGTTCAATTCATGTTAGGTTTCTAGATTGATATTAGTATCATGCGGTATGTTTAGTCAGGTTGAGACTTATAAAGATTACAAATGACGATGACGATGATGATGATGATGATGATGAATAAAAGACATTTTGTATTTTTGTATTCCTTGTTCTTGTAGCTACGTGTTGTTTCTCATTGAATATTTTGCTATGTTATTTAGACGTATGAATAATTAGAAATAGGTATTCATTTTGACTAGTATTGTTTAGACCAGTGTTTGTCCATAGAAATAAATCTGGTGAAGTTTGGCTATATCAACACCGCAACACCGTGCACGTATAAAATTGAATTTTCGTTTTCGCGTCTGTGTTTTGAATTCAAGTAAACAAACGAAACAAAACTTGTTAACTTGTTCTCTTCATTCTTAAGACGAACATCATTGAGTGTACCATATCATTGCAAACATGACAACCATTGAAGAATCAATTAGCTCATCATCAAATGTTAATAATAAGAAAAGAAGCCATAGTACAAGTATTGAACAAGAGAAACAATCATATATTGATAAAAGAACGAAAAGATGGCTTTCTTTTAAGCAAAAAGTTGAATTATTAGAGGAAATAGTAGAATGGAAATATATAAGAAGTCTAGATGATGAAGATCGTCATTCAATACTTTCAAGAATTTGTATTAAATTCAATGATGATGATGCAAATAATGAATTAATATCAATTGATATAGAAACATTACAAGATTTTATTCAAACATGTCTTCAAATTGGTTCTTTATATTCTAAAAGGGATTTATATCATGAGAATTTATATGATGCTTTATGTGTATTACTTTATGAGGATAATAAGTGTTCTGAAATGAAACAAACAATGGAGGGGTCTAGTCATGAGGAAAATGAAGAATTACTTGATCTACAATATGGTGAATATCGACATGCAAGACTTGAGGCTGAACGAGTCAAGACGAGGGATGAGATTAAGAAAAGTATATTAAAAGATGGGACTGTCTCATTAAGAGTTGATGATATGGATAAGAGGATGATTGAAAGTTTGAGGAAATGTTATGGATTTAGATCAATTGATGAGTTTATGCCTTGATCTTGAAATGGTATAACCTATGAGATTCAGTATTCAAGATAAAAGAAAACTTATAGTATAAAGATGATAGATCAGCTGGATTAAGATATACTATATTTTGAAATACTTTTATTATGTAATATGAAGCTAATACTATACTTTCCATAAGAGATATTCAGATATTCAGATATTCGATGTAAAATTGTAAAATATTTGGTCAATTTTTTGGTCAATTCGACCAATTTTTTGGTGATGTTTTTAAAAAGGTAAACAATGGAAATATTATGAATATTCAAATATTTAAACAAAACAGTTTTCCTTTTCTTTTCTCTTTAATAATTCTTGATAACTTCATTGAAATACATTTTACATTATCACAAACATGTCTAGTAATACTACTAATTCATCAAGCACTAAAGACGTGAAGACAACCAGTACAACCACTCAAGAATCAACAACTACCCCATCATCAAAGAGAAGTCATTCCAGTATTGAATCTATAGAAGAATCAAAAGAATATTCAAAGAGTGATAAAAGAAGAAGAAGATGGCTTTCTTCAAAGTATAAAGTTGAATTATTAAATTTAATAATGGAAAAGGGATATTTTAAAACATTTCTTATAAATGAAGAATTAGATGAAGAAGGATCAGGAGAAGAAGAATCAATTATTTCTTTATTATTTGATATTATTGTTGAATTTAATAATGATTTGAATCATGATCAAGTATTAGTGGATTTATCAACATTGAAAGAATTTATTGAAACCAGTCTTAGAATTGGGTTATATTATGTTAAAAGGGGATTAATATATCTTGATGATTGGTATCATGGTGCATGTGTTTCATTCCATCATAATTATGAAATGTGTTTGATAATGGCAGAAATAACCAATGATGATGATGATGATGATGATTATAAAGGTAGAAATAGACATAAGGAAGAACAACTAAATAGATTACATGATCAGATGTATGTTTATACAAGGGCTATTTTGGAAGCTGATAAAGCTAGAATGAGAGAAGTTGTTAAGCAATGTGTATTGGAATATTATCATGATGATGATGGTGGTGAAGTTATAATGGATATGAAGATGGCTGAATGTATTAAGAATATATTTGGGTTTAGATCTATTGATGAGTTTATGTCTTTGTCTAGTGGAAAATGATTAAGAGGAGACGTATAGTAGGTTTATAATGCTATAATGATGAATGCTGCTAACAATGGTATATGTGCAATGACTAATGATATGATATGTTCTAACAATAAGATAATGTTGGTACTATTGGTACTACAGTCTACTATTTGAAATTTGAGATATCAGTGAGACACAATTATTAGTTTTAAATTTGCAAATAAATTCTGAGGAATGAAACAAAAGGTGATTTATCTAACTATTAACTACTATTGATTAACTTATATCTATACCATATATATCTATACCATCTATACATCTATTCAACATACTATAAATCGTTAATTCTCTATTAAAATTATAAAATTGCGACGGGAAAGCTCTTCCCGAGTCTAGACTTGTTTCTTTCAAATTTCAGCTGTTGTGCTTTTAATGGCATATGTTGGTGGTGGTGGTAGTAATAGTCTATAGAAGATGTTAAATGATGGTATATATATTATAGATATTATATAGTCATCAGTAATTAGATATTAAAGAGATAAATTGGTAATCCTTGTAACCGTTTTTAAGCCAAATTGTCATCTTTCCTGGGCATCAAATTAAACAATAAACAATGAAAAGGTTGCAAAAGGTATTAAATATGTAAACATGAAATAAACATGAAATATTGTATTTATTTGTAGATCTTATTAGAATTTAGATTTATATAAACAAATAGTAACTCCTTTCTTTTTATTTTATCTTCATTCTTTAAATCTATATCCAAATATAATGAAACATTTATACACTTTAAAGAGACTATCAAGACATAATCAATTGAAAGTTATCATAATACCAATCTTTTCATTTATTTTAATATCCATCTTTCTCAATTTAAACAATGATAATAATACCAACAATACAGACAATAATGACAAAGATGATACTATATTCCTACTCAAAAACGAAGTATACGCTTCAAATTACAACTCAATATTACAACAATATTCATCAAATCAATTATTATCAATGTCATTAAGACAACGATGTGATATTTATTTCAACCATTTACAATTGAAACAGCCATCATGGAGACATTATATATTTAAAACAGATGCTCATGATTACAATTATCATAATTTTAATGATTATTTAGAGAATTATATGAAGTTAGAGAATCCTAATCAAAATTGGGATTTAAGAGCATTAAACAGATTAGAAAGAGAATTTGATTCAAATAGTTTTGATACAAGGAAATTAGATGGTAATATAGTGGATCAAATAACAACTTTAAGAATATTCACAAAATGTTATATCGATAATGCTGAACAAAAAGAGGATAAAAGTCAAAGTAATACGATATGGTCTTTATTTAACAAACAAAAAGAACAAAACTATGAACAAAACTCATGTCATGATATTCAAGCAAGAGTATTTCCATGGATTTCTGGTAAATTACCAATATTTTCAACAATAAATGGTTTAAATTTAAGAGATATTCCAAATTATCATTTGATTAATAAAGATAATAATAATGATGATAAAATACTAGGAAAGAGATCATTAAGATCATCATCATCATCATCATCAATTACACCAACATGTTTGATATCTCAATTATACAAAAACATTAATGGTAAAGGAATAGTCATTACAGTTGATGATTCTAATATTCAACAAACATTGAGATTATCATTATTATTAAGATCTTTACAAATTAAATATCCAATTCAAATCATTCATAATGATTCATTATCAATAGAAAATAAGGAAAGATTAATCCAATCATTAACACAAGAAGTTGATACAACAAATTCAATATTAAAGAAATATAATAATGTTGATATTCAATATAAGGAATTCCCATCATTAGAAAGATTGATTCATTTTGTTGATATTGAAAATGTTATATCACCAGAATTTAAAAAGATATTCAAGAATAAACCCATAATGTTGAAATTATTATCATATTTATTTAATTCATTTGAAGAAGCCATTTTGATTGATTCTGATGTTGTTTTATTGAATAAAGATTCAATCAATGAAATGTTTGAATTTAAAGATTATAAGAAGAATGGTGCTTATTTCTTCAAATTAAGACAACAACCACAATCACAATCAAAAGAAGAACAATCAGAAGAATCAATACAACATACAATAAATCAAATCAATTTCATTAAGCGACTATTACCATCCAAATTAGACACTTATTTCTTCAATATCCCCAAATTAACAAATTTCACAATGCTACAAAACTCATTCATGAACCCTACAACAAGATCATCAACATTAATGGATCCAGGAATGATAATCATTAATAGAAAGAGACACATGAGTTCCATACTAACAACCATTCCAATCTCATTATATGGAGTCGTTAATAAATTAATTAATGGTCATGATGACTTTTATTGGTTAGCAATGTCTATCATTGGTAATGAATCTTATCATTTCTCCTCTTTACAGCCTGGTGTTATTGGACAAATAGATGATACTAATGATAATATGTTATGTTCATCACAAGCGGTTCATGTTAATGAGTACGATAATAAGACAATATTATGGATGAATTCAGGATTTATTAATTGTGATAAGGATAAATTAGATACAATCCATTTAAAAATGCCATATGATTTAAATAATGATTTAAACACAATGACCAAATATACTAATGTTGAAGAATTGAAGAAATTTTATGAATCTCCATTAAAAGTTAAAGATATCTTCATACCTTCATCTTCATCATCATCAAGTACTAAGAATTGGAATAATGAAGGAAAGTGTTGTTCTGGTACGAGATATTGTGCTAAAGTGAGTGATAATAGTATTAATGATGGTGATATTCATATAAAGTTGGATGAATCAACCATGAAATTATATGAATACCTTGGTGAAGTTTGGGTTAATGCTGCTTGAATATATTGACAACTATATGCTTAATATAGATAACGAATAATAACGACAGTTTATGCAATATTAAAGATGAACTTGTAGTATAAATCATGATATATATAAAAGTACGTAACTTAATGTATAATAGTCGCTCATTACAGCATAAATCTCATAAATTATCCCATTTTCGCTCCATATATCTGACGCTTTTTGGAAATATTGTTCGAAAATAATCAAGCGCTTACTCAAATTCACTCTAATTTTGATCAGATACATTAGAAATCATCCATTATAAACTCAGAATATACAAATTTCTCAAAACAAGCAACGTAACTACCTATTATAACAAAACTTAAATAAATTAAAAATTAAAGATAATAATTTTAGGATTATTTAACAATTCTCAAATTGATTTCCAGATACCACATTCTACTTTTAACTGAATTTCACCACAAATTCATAATTTTTCTCTTAAAATGCCAATTTGAGCTAAAATAACAACTCAAATACACTTCAAATACATATACTAAAGATATCCCACCATTTAGACCCCAAATGACTCTATTATAGTCATATTTAAAATTTAAAGCTATACAAAATATAGTCAAAACATCCGGACACCACTAACAAATATCATAGCTGAAACTCTTTACTTTCCTCTGATTTCTTTCTTATATAAACACCACTAATAATACATGTCAATAAACTAAACTACTACATCCTTATAATACAGCTACAATACAAATATCTTGACATAACTAGTAATCAAATTGTAAACCTCATCACGTGAATAAAATCTCCAAAATGCAGATTCCCCCCGAGACTGAAAAATTCAAAGTCATTTCTTGATCATTGTTGGAAAGATCAGAATTTGAAGTTTTAGAAAAGGATTAGTTATTATTCTTACTCTTTCACTCATTTGAAGATCATGTCAAGTGGAGATAAAGTGGTTGTGGCATCACAACTGCCAACAACAGCGACAAAAAAGAACGATGGACCAGGCAGTTATATTGGCTTTGTGGCTGGTATATTCTCAGGTCTTGCCAAAAACACAGTGGGACATCCCTTTGATACAATAAAGGTCAGATTACAAACCACTACCAAGTTCAAGGGTCCCATTGATTGTTGTTATCAGACATTAAAGACACAGGGTGTTAAGGGGTTTTATCTTGGTTTCACTCCGCCATTGTTTGGATGGATCATGATGGATTCAGTCATGTTGGGATCAAGACATTTCTATCGTGAGATGGTTAGAAAGCATTGGTATAAGGAGAAGCCATTGGATTTGAAGGCATCGATATTCACAGGTGTATTGTCTGGATGGACGGTTGTAAGTATCTTTTTTTTGATTCTTGATGCTATGGATTTTTTAAGTACTAACAAATTTTGATATCTTTAAGTCATTTATAGCAGCTCCTGTTGAGTTAGCAAAAGTCAAATTACAAGTCCAATACGGTGCCAAAGATAACAAATATTCAGGTCCAATCTCAGTCATTAAAGATGTATATAAGACGAATGGATTAGGTATCCATGGTCTTTATAAAGGTTTGATTTCAACATTGATCTTTAGAACTAATTTCATTACATGGTGGGGGACATATGATATATTCACTAAGACAATGAAGGATCATACCAATTTAAGTAATTTTGCAATAAATTTCTGGGCTGGTGGGTTTAGTGCTTCCTGCTTTTGGATCACTGCATATCCTTCAGATGTTATTAAATCATATCTATTGGCAAATGATAAATTTGATGGATCATTTAAGAGTTGGAAATGGGCTGCTAAAGAGATTTATCAAACAAGAGGTTGGAAGGGGTTCACTAAAGGGTTTGTACCTTCCATTTTGAGATCATTCCCTGCTAATGCTGCTGCGTTGGCTGCATTTGAATCAGTATTGAGATTCACTGGTGCTTCATCATAATTGAAGTTTACTTATACCCATAATAACAACAACAACGACTTAACATATATTGAAAAAGATAGAAAGAGAGGTTTACATTATATTCATTCATAGAAATCACATTACAGTTCAGCTGCTGTAGTTGTAGTATCTGTAGTTATAGTCTCCGTTATGTCATCTTTATTTGTTTCATCAACTTCCAATTCAATCTCCTTATTCAATTCCCAAGGTTTCTTTCTTTGACTAGCAGTAGACATACTTGAAGATCCTTCCAACACAGTATCTGGAATCTCCTTAATCCCTGGAACTGTCTTCCCAGCCAATATCAAATCGACTAATTCTTGATAATTTGATGAATATTCACCTGTTGCTTTCTCTTCTTCTTCTTCTTCTTTAGCAGCAACAGCAACCTGTGCCTCTTTCCATTCTTGATAATCTTCAATATTCATAATATGCCCTGAATTCTGACAGAAATAAAAGACTTTAGCCTGTATTGTCAACCTTTCTTTATCCTCTTGTTTGATTTCTGTTATTAATTCCTGTATTTTACCATCATTATTCCCATTCAATTGATCCAAATACGATTCAAAAACATTCTCTAATCCATTCTGAAAATCCTCACTCTCAAAATCAAACTGTTCAAAGTCCAAATACACATCTTCTTGAGAATCAGCCATCTTTTTTTCTTTATCCTTAAATTTATAAGTTTATTGCTCCAAAATTTGTTAATTTTTTCCCTCTTTAAAAATCCCATACAAAACCAAAAACCAAAAACCAAAAACCAAAAACCAAAAACCAAAATAATTTAATAAAAGTACCAACATTTTAACCATTAAAAATCCACAAAAAACATGGTCAATCTGGCAAAAAACGGTACCAAGTTGTTGCTAATTACTTCCATACTGCTCAGAATAGGATTCTTTCTCTTTGGGCTCTTTCAGGACGCCACAATGGCTGTCAAGTACACGGATATCGATTACTTGGTCTTCAGCGATGCTGCCAATTATGTTCATCTTGGAGAATCACCTTATAATAGAGAGACTTATAGATATACTCCATTGTTGGCTTGGATATTGATACCTAATTCATGGGGTGGGATATGGTATTCATTTGGGAAAATCGTGTTCATTTTGGCTGATATCTTGACTGGTGTTTTGATTATTAAAGTCTTAGAATTGAGTCAATTGAAGATTTCCAAGAATAAAGAATTGATATTGGCTTCGATTTGGTTGTTGAATCCAATGGTGATTACTATAAGTACTAGAGGGAGTTCTGAAAGTGTTTTGACGGTGTTTATTATGCTCTTCATTTACTTTTTATTGAAGAGACAGATCTTTTCAAGTGCAATGTTTGCAGGTTTAGCTGTTCATTTTAAGATATATCCAATCATTTATATCCCAACTGCATTAATCTATTTATCATCATCATCATCATCATCATCATCAAGTCGTCTGAGTATCAGATCTTTGATCAATAGAAACACAATAACTTTCTCCATTATTTCAGCAACAACTTTCATAACTTTGGGATTGATCATGTATAAAGTCTATGGATATGAATTCTTATACCATTCATACTTTTATCATCTTTCAAGAACTGATCATAGACATAATTTTTCAATTTATAACATTTCATTATACTACAGTTCTGCAATAAAGGAGTTATCACAGGGTTCAATCCCACAATTAACAATATCAGCATTGAAAGAATTAGATCTTACCACATTAGCATTCATCCCACAATTCTTATTTTCAATAATAATTATTCCATTAATATTTACGAGGAAAAGTCTTATTGATACATTGTTTTTACAAACATTTACATTTGTCACATTTAATAAAGTTATGACATCTCAATATTTCATTTGGTTTTTAATCTTTTTACCTATTTATTTCAGAGATTCTAAATTGACAAATGTGAATAAGATAAAGGGTATACTTTTATTATTGATTTGGATATCAACTCAAGGATTATGGTTATATTTTGCATACAATTTAGAGTTTTTAGGAATCAGTACCTTCTATCCTGGTATATTGATAGCTTCTGGCTCATTTTTTGTTGGAAATATCTACATCTTGGGATCCATTATTGATGATATGAGCTCTCGTGTAACTTTAAGTTCTATCTGATCCTTATTATATAACCAATAACCCTCTATAGAAGCTCTCCCCATAAAAACATAAAAACACGTTAAATTATGAAGCTTACGTAATTGATTATGTAATCTTTAAACTTCAAAAAAAAAAAAATTTGGACGAAAAAATCAAAAGTGGAAAATTGTAAAGAAAGAAAGAAATACTTGAGATCGATTAAAAAGAGGTAAATCAGACAAGATGCTGTCATTCAGTAGAGCATTTTCATCATGCAGACCAGTGGCTGCTGAATATATACAAACAGGTGTTGTGGATGATCTGTACCGTTATCCAAAGAAATGGATGGGTCTTCCAGGTGCAGAAATCATCAAGCTTTATAAGAGAAGAAAGTATTACTTGGGTAAATCTTATACTAAAAATGCAGATGAATTAGCAGCATTGAAGACTGCACACAACGAATTGTTTTGTTCACCAAAAGCTGTTGAAATCAGATATAAGAATGGTCCAAGATTACATTTTAAGCCAAAGGCTATTACACAACTAGAAGAAAAGGATCCAAGATTAGGAGAATTTTTACCACATGTTAAGCAAATGGTTAGAGATATCAGACATAAGAGACATCTAATGAGAGTTGCTGCTTATGAAATGCCATTTTTAGCCAAATACCGTCAAGAATATGTTCCAAATAAGGCCAATTTGTTGACTTTCAAAACCATCAATTATGTCGGTGAAGAAGATATCAACCCAGATCATGGTGAAGTCATTGTATCATGTAAGACTACTGATTTAGGTTTGAATGATAAACAATTACATAAATTCAGATTATTAGCTGATGAGAAATATAATTATCAAACTGATATCTTTCAAATGTCTACAAAATCATATGGTTCAGCCATTCAAAACACAAAATATTTAGCTGATACATTCAACAAGTTATTGGCGGAGGCTAAAGACTTATCTAAAGATGACTTCAGTGATATTCCATTGAATCTTAGTCATGTTCGTGCCAAGGAAGCTTTGAAGAGCACTAAATTGAAGAAGAGATATGAAGAGATTCCATACCCAGAAGAATGGAAACGTCCACAAGATGCTCCAGTGGTGAGAAAATTGCCTAAACTTTTGTCTAACTTGTTCAGACAATAGGTAAACAACCGAATGATACACTCTGTATATACCACCAAGTCATATAAATATAAATAATGTCCAAAACCTGTCCACCAGTAGTCGCTTCCAAATCAGAAACATCCGAACATTTCTTGTTTTGAATTTTGTCGAAGGAAATGAACAATAACCACCAAATCAAAATAGTAAATAAAGAGTCAAAGAGTCAACAAAAGACATCCAAAGAACAATGCCTCCAAGAAATCAGGGAAGACGCAAGGTTGGATCTAAGGGTGCTTCTAAATCACAGAGCAAGACTGCCTCTCCAGACATCACCTTGCAAGAAATATTGACTATTTTGGATTTGTCATTTGATAAAGATCAAGGTACCTTGAATGGTGATACTAGAACAATACCAGATATAACTGTCCTGGAACAACTAAGGAGACTTTTATTGAAATTGGACGATCAATTGGAGATAATAACTTCTGATGATGATATATTGATCAATGAATTGAAAAGTGCGTTGAATAAAGAAGTTATTGATGACGATGATGAAGAAGAAGAAGAAGATGAAGATGATCAAAAGTCAAAGAATAATGAAGATGATGATAGACGCGAGAAAATACACGAGGAATTGGAAGATGAACAGATCAATGATAATAAGAATACTAATAGTGAAAATGAAGAAGAAGATGAGGAAGATCAAGAAGATGATGAAGATGAGGAAGATGAGGAAGATGATGAAAAAGACAATGATAACGACGATAAAGAGGTTTCTGATTTGGATAAGAAGAAACAATTACCTAAGGACTCTGTTGACTCGAATGCAGAAGAAGAAGGAGAAGAAGAAGAAGAGGATGATGATAAAATGGATGTTGATGATAGCCAAGATCAAACCAGTGAAGTGATATCCAATGACTTGAATATAAAATCAGAATCTAAGGAAAACAAAGGAGAAAATGGAAAAGAAGATAAAGAAGATGAAGATGAAGATGATAGTCTATTCATAAAGTCAGAATCCAAAGATAATGAAGCCCAAGATGAAGATGTTGAAATGACAGAGGTGAATGGATCTCAAGAGGTCAAAAAGAAGAAAGAGGTTGCTTATGATAAGGATGGGAATAGAATAAGTATCGATTCAATGGAAAACGATCCAAATGTTCGTAATCCAAAATCAGAATTTGTCACAGCTCAAACATTACCAGCAGCAGCTCGTGCATTGGGGTTATTTGATGAAAAGAGTGGAGGATTGGAGACTTCAAGTGATGAATATTTAAAGAAGAAATATGCTGTTGCTTATTTCCCTAAGGATGATTTAAGGGCAATGTTACCTGGTGAAATCCCAGATATTGATTTCACACAATCCAAACCAGCATCACAAGTGCAATTCACAACTTTTCAAACATATTTTGAACAATTCTATAGACAATTTACTGAAGATGATTTGAAATTTTTACGTTTAAAGTCTGTTGTTCCAGATGAATTATCAAATGATCCAACTTATGATCCAGTTTTAACACCATTTTTGATTCCAAATTTAGGACCTTTATATTCAGATGTTTGGAGTATGGAAGGAACAACAGGGACTTATACACCACCTGCAAATGCCACATCAAAGGAATCAATCATGGCCAAAAGTTCATCTGAGAATTTGAATGACGATGTTCTTGATACAGAAGATATTTCTTGTGGACCATTGGTTTCAAGATTGCTTTCAGCTATTTTGGAAGATAAGGTAGAAACAATGAAGATTGATGATAATGATGATGAAAACGGTGATATTAATAATAATAAATCAACAAGTACAACTGCATTACCAGAACAACAAGGATGGAAAGTATCCACTGTGAATACAGATTATGCCACATTAGAGCAAAGACTGAAGAGAGAATTGAAATATATTGGTATATTTACAAACTTATCCAATAATTCGAATGGGAATGGTGAAGAATTAGAAGAACCTGATTGGTTGAATCCACAAGATGATGAAATATCAACAGAGATACGGTATTTGCAAAATCAATTGAAAGAAGTTAATAAGAAAAATAATAAACGTAAGAGGGTATTGTTACCATTGATGGAGAAGCAATTAGCATGGCAAGAATATTTATCAATCTTGGATGATTTAGATAAACAAGTTGATCAATCATATACTAAAAAGATCAGAGTTCCTAAAAACAAAAAGAAGAAGACGACAGCAAGTTCAAGTTCTGGATCATTACCACCATCAGTTCAATTACAGATGCAAACACATGCAGCTCAACAAGAGGCTGCTAATTCAGCAATTAAATCATTATTGGAGAAGAGAGTTAGATGGATTGAAAGAATTGGGCCATTGTTTGAAAAGGAGAATCATGATCCAATGTTGAGAATTCCATCAAAGAGTGTTTTTGAAAAGGAGTTGAATAATGATAATGATGATGATGAAGAGGAAGATGATGATGAAGGAGATGAACTTGGACTTGAACAACAATGAAAGATTGTAATATTTTATATCTTTTAATCATATATCGATTTTTTTCCTGATTAGATTTCATACTTGATGTAGTGGTTACGAGTATAAGTACATTCACTTCTATTAATTAATCATATATGAATACACTATTTACATGGAGAGAGATATCATTAAGGAAAAGCATAACCAGGAATCTAAACTAATCCAGCTGTGATTTCCTTGATTGGAGGTAATGAAGACACATTACCCAATGCAGCCACTGAGATTGGTTTATTCTTCAATCTATAATTAGCCCATTGAACGACATCATCCTTTGTTATTATATCAACTTTTTGAAACACTTGTTCTGGACTTAATCTTTTACCAGTTGTTACGACTTGTCTTCCAATATCTTCAGCAATGGCAGTTGTACCATCCAGACTTAACAATAATGAAGCCTTTAATTGTGCTTTTGCTCTTTCCACTTCTTGTTCTGTGAATTCACCTCTCTTTAATCTATTCCATTCCTTTAAGATTTCATCAACCATTAATTTCAAATTAGCAGAATGTTCAGCAGTTAAATAAACACCCCATAACCCAGTATCTGAATAACTTGTTGAGAATGACATATAAGTATTACATAGAGGTTCATTGTTATGACCTTGTGCCACAGCTAATGCTAATCTTGAAGGAGAAATTGAACCTGTACCAGTGGATCTATCCCAATTACCAACGATTGATTGTGTGACTAATCCAATGAAATAATCTGGTGCATTCCAACTAACACCTTCTACTGATAAGACACAATGAGTATTTGGGATGGAATCATCTTGAATTTTTATTTCATCACCATAAAAGATTGGTAATTCACCTCTTGGAGTACCTAATGGTAATTTACTTGGAGATGGAGTTAAATGACCAAAGTATTGTTGAGCTAATTGAACCAATGCTTCATGATCAATGGAACCAGAACCAGCCAAAACCATTCTATCAGCTGAATAATTTGTACTGATATATTTTTGTAAATCATCTCTCTTGATTTTCTTGATGTTTTTGATTGGACCTAAGATTGTTCTTCCTAATGGTTGATTCTTAAAGCAGATGGCATGTAAATGATCAAATACTACTTCATCATACATTTTATCCACTTCTTCAGATTCTCTGATAATGACATCACGTTCTCTTTCAATAGCATTTGGATCCAAGACAGATCTTGTCAAGATATCAGATAAGATGTTGACAGCATTTGGGACATCCTTTTGAGTTGATTTTGCATAATAAACTGTGTTTTCTCTTGAAGTATAAGCATTTAAATGAGCACCAATATCTTCAATTTCCAACTCCAAATTCAACTGACTTCTTGAGGTGGTACCCTTGAAGGCCAAATGTTCCAAGAAATGAGCAGTCCCGTTATTCTCAGTGTTTTCAGCTCTTGAACCAGCATCGATCCAGATCCCAACAGTGGCAGTTGAAGTGTTTGGAATGGTTTCTGAGGCGACCGTCAACCCGTTTGGAAGCACCGAAGTCATCGTGCCTGGAATGCCGTGTGTGGCAGTAGCAGTAGATAGTAGTCTTCTTGACTGTCTTTGCAAAGAACGTAGCATTTTACAGCACAATATAAGAATAAATAGTTGTCAAGTTGTAAAGAGTTTCTAAGAGATAAATTCAAATATTGGAAAAGGTCCATTTCTTGTTTTCCTTACAAATCCTCAAAAAAAAAAAAAAAAAGCTGAAAACTTTTGGGATTTTGAACTGAATTTGTATGGCAAAGTGTTTTAATATTGGTGGTTCCTCTAAGAATATAATGATACTAAAGTAATAAGACAATTTGATTAAGATATATCTAATAATATAGACACCTCAACATACAAATATTCTGACTTATTAAGATATTGGTGTACGGATGTTTTGGTTCTTTCTGGAAGGCAAAAAGAATTTGGCTGATTTCAAACTAATAAACAACAACGAACTTAACAACTAAAATACAATTGGGAAATTTTCAGAAGATGTCTGATGATGACGATGATTTCATGATGGAGGACGACAACGAGTCGTTTGAGTTTGAATTTGACGACGATGACGAAGACGAGGAAGACAACATTGACGCTGGCGCCAGTGGTTCAGATAATGATTCTCAGATGATTGATGGTGATGCTGATGGTGCTGGTGAAGGGGAGGGAGACTCAAAGGGCAAGAGAAAGTCTGAGTCTGAGTCCTCAGTGGAGTTGGTGTATTACAAGGCCAAGTCGTTGAAGCAGGACAATGCTGAAGGTGCAATTGCATTATACGAAATGATGATCACAATGAGTAACGATAATGATAGTTTGTTGAGTGAGAATGAAGTTATGGAATATAAATTCAAGGCATTGAAACAATTGTTGAAGCTTTATTACAAATTGGAGAATCATGAACTATTTCTAAGGAAACTCGATCAATTATTTGAAATTAATGAAGATTTCAAACCAAATAAACTATCAAGAAGTTATTATGATGATAGTTTATCAAGAATCTTGGACAAGTATAGTTCAAGCAACACAAACAACACCAACACCAATACCACAACAACAAATCAATCACAACATATGCAATCAATGATGGATTGGGAATTGAAGTTCCTAGACAAGTTTATTGATCAGAATAACAAGATAGATAACAATAACAACATCACATATATGAACCTGAATGATAGGGTTCAATTGAAGGCTACATTGAAAAAAGTACAGATTTTAATTGATGAAAAGAAATACCATGATGTATTGATGATCCTTGATAAGATCTATTTGGAAAAACTAAGCATTGATTCTTCATCATCACAATCCAACACCAATATAAACTCTAATACAACTGGTAAATCCATGTCTGAAGTTACAAAGAATACATTTCTTTTAGAATTATATTCAATTGAAATCCAAGTTTATAATTCCCTAAATGACATAAAGAAATTAAAAGAAATTTATGGTAAGACTTTGAAGATCCAAAGTATCATCCCACATCCGAGAATCAATGCCATAATTAAGGAGTGTGGTGGGAAAATATATATGAGAGAGGAAAACTATGACCAAGCATCAATTGAATTCTTTGAAAGTTTCAAGAACTTTGATGAAAGCGGTAATCAAACAAAGAGATTAGAAATATTGAAATATTTAATCATTTGCTCAATCTTATCCATTAATGATAGTTATAGTAATGCTCAAGGTATCAAGAGTGGTGATGAGCCTGGGAATAGTGGTGATTCTAACAATTCTGGTGGCAGGGTTGGTGGAGGTGGCACAAGTGGTAATGGGAAAACAGGTAACAATGGGAATAATGGTGCATCTGCTGCTACTAATAAAAATAACAACAACAATAACAACAATATTGGTAGTGGAGGAGAAATTGATAGTGGTGTAAGTGATGAAACTGGTATAATAAAGATCAATAAATTTGAAAGTCAAGAGATTAAATATTTTTTGAACAATGCAGAGATTCAAAAATTCATGAGATTGACTAAAATCTTCAATAATAAAAAGAATGACTATTCAACAAATTCATCATCAAGAGAATCAATTTCATCCAACATTAAGCAATTCAAAGATAATTTTAATTTAATATTGAAGAGTGAATCACAAAATGAATTCTTGATTGGATTCATCTATAAAATTGAAGAAAAATTTCAATTGATGACATTTATCGAATATATCAAACCATTCAAGAGATTATCTATTGATCGTTTGATCCATGATCTTGAATTGAGCGTTACTAGTTCTACCAATAACATCATTGATGACGATAAAGAAGCAGGACGTGAGAAAGTTATTGATATGTTGTTTAGATTGAAGAATAATGGAGAATTGAACGAAGTCAGATATGATTTCATTGATGGAGTTATTTATAATTTTTAAGTTGCAGTTTTAATCTAATTTACAATTCTGTTGCTGCTGTGTATAATCTTAATGATGTTTTACTTTCCTTCTATATTTTTATCGTATATACATTAATCAGAAGAAACTGCAAACATCAATCATCATAAAACTCACTATTTCTTTGTTGGTAATCCAACAATTGGTAAATCTTTAACTTGTTTAAAACCTAATAATGGACCCAAAATCTTATTCTGAGCACCTAGTGTTAATGCTTTTGAATTATTAGCATTTAGACCAGCAAAGACGACATCAGCATTGTATTTCAAACCTTGTAATGTGACATTTCTAGAAACCTTAGATTTTGTAACTTGTTCCAATTGTTCTTCTAATTCAGGAGTCAACTTTAATTCATTATATTCACCAGTCAATGTTTGCTTAATCAATTGATCCTTCTTATTGTCAGATGCTTCAATCTTGAAATTTGATGCAAATTGAGATAATTGACCTAATGAGTTAACACTTGATGCGATGGCGGATATTGTTTGGTTTGTACTTGATGGTTCTAATGGAAATGCAACAATTTCTTGCAATTCAAGGTTTGTTGGTTTATATTCTTCTTGAAGATGAACATTGTTGAAGTTCTTATAAGTATCATATAATGCAGATGTTTCTCTAGTGGCAGCAGCAAGACGGGCTTTTCTATCATTCTTTTTAGCACCGTTGCTAGTTCTATCAGAACGAGGTCTGCCATCCCTTGCCTTTGCACCATTATTGGCAAAGTTTCTAGGTCTTCTCTCTGTTAAGTTGTTTGTGGCATTTGATCTAGCAGGTCTTCTATTTGGGATGGCACGTGGCTGCAAAGGTTGCGATTGTGGTTGTAATCCTTGACCTTGCTGCAGTTGTTGTTCTGGTTGTTGTCTTTGATGAAATTGTTGTCTTTGTTGACCTTGTTGACCTTGTTGACCTTGTTGACCTTGTTGACCTTGTTGTCTTTGTTGACCTTGTTGGGATCTATTATTATTTCTGTTATAGTTGTTCGTTTTTATCTTCAAAGCTGAGACCTGGTTCAAAATACCGGTGATATCATCCAGGGTATACTTTTTGGCTGGAGTGGAGGTTGAGTTGAGTCTCACAAATGATCTTTGTATCTTAAGCATATTAGATTGTGAGTTCAGTCTGCTTTTTGATAAACTTGTTGAATTTGATATCGAAACATTTCGTTGATTTTGTTCAATTTTTCAAAGTTCAATTTTTTTTAATTTTCACGGGTTTTCGGTTTTTGTTAATTTTTTTTTGGCAGATTTTTATTTTCAATTTACCCGGATTTTAGCTAGTATAAGATGCTCAAATTCATCTACTATAATGATGAGTATTTCTTGTATCAATTGAAGAAAGATGATTACAGTATATGGAGAAACAATTACTGTGATGATATAAGTCATAAAATAGTTTATTTATACATATAATGACGGAATGCTGATATTAGTTATTCCTCTATTTCTTGCCGGCCATATGAAGTTATACCTTATCATTGACTGGTACTAAAACAGCTTCTTCTGCAATATGGGGAGTTTCGATGAAAACATCAATTGTTGCAAAGTCATCATCAATAAGATCGTTGAATCTTGAAGAACTATAAAACATATTTGCAAATTGAATATCAATATGCGAAAATCTAGAATATGCATCTGGATGACGTTCACCAGCACCACCAACCCTAGAATAACGACCATATGCATGCTCTCCAACATTGTAGCTTGCGAGCTCACCTTCATAAAAGTCTAATAATGTGTCAAATGCCCTTCTTGGTTCTCCTTCAAGATCATCAGTGATAATGGTGGGGGGTCTTTCTAGATTTTGAATCGCTGTTTTCATTTTGAGATTCGACATTGTTGAATTTTGATTTGATAATATTGAATGTTTCTAATCTGGTTTTAGAGTCAACTTGATCAAAATAAGTATTGACCAGGTTGAATTTGAAAGATTCTAAATCAATTGTTTGGAAAGAAACACAAGTGATTGCTCTTTCGTTAACATCTTCACCTGAATCATCATCTGTTGTGGCACTGAACCATAAAGTTTCCTCAAACAATGTTTTGAATTGATTCTTCTTATAGATTATTGGAGAAAATTCACGATTTGATGAACTTCCAGCTTCATCTTCATAAGCACCATAGTAAGTCCATTTTTCAGTATCATTAGCAATATTTTCGTTTAATTTAGTTAACAATAAATCAAATTGAGTCATTCGAATATTTTGTAGAGCCACAATATGTGGTGCAGGTTCATAATGCTTATTTTCGTAAACATTTGCTCTTTCTAAAATACCATTGACTCTTTCTTCCCAAGAATGACCACTTTCAAGGTAATTTTTATCATAGAAACCAACGTTCTGACCTATTATTGAGACATGGTTCGACTCATTCACATACCAAACATGATGATCATCATTTCTCAAACGTATTAAAGCAATGATTGATAAAATAATAATAAGAAGAAAGAACCCAGCAGCTATCAATACTCTAGTGAAAGGTTTGTTGATTTTCAACTTGTTGTTCATAAAATCCATGAATACAGCCAACACCTCTTTTATTGATGGTGGCTCGGTAGGAGATTGAGCTTCATCCTCAGCTCTATTAGAATTCAATTGAGATTTGAGTAAAGTGTTTCGCTGTTCAGCAGTTATATCAACCATGTCAATGCTTTCCTTGTTTCCTTGTTTCTTTGTTGAAGGTGAGGTCTTACGATGAAACTAAGTTCTAGGTTCTAAGTTCTATTGTTCATTTTTGTTCCGCATTGGCACCGAGGAACGTTGAAATATCTCCCGATATGGATTTGTCCCAAATAGGATGAAATAAAAAAATGAGCCAGAATACTTGTAAGCGTTAGAAATCTTTGTTGTGTCAGATATATGAAAGTTCACTACAATCATATTGAAAGCTACATTAATGTCATCATATGAGTCATAAAATCGTGTATCTATCCATCCATCTAACAATGGAATTCGTAGTGCTGATATCAGCTATTATGTTATTGATACAAGTGTCGTCGACCAGCATCACCCGCGACTAGTCACTATCTTCATTGGTACTAGTCTTGACAAAAACATTGACTGATGTAAAACCATCCTTCATGAGATCCCTGAATGTTGAAGTCTTGTAAATGAAGTCTGCATCCTCAGTCACAATATGAACTGATCTACGATATGCTCCTCGATCAGCCTCAGTAAGATGCAGATGATTACCACGCGATGTATAATGACCAAAGTTGAAACCTGCGAATGTATCTTCATAAAAGTCCATTAGTGTATCAGCTGCCCTTCTTGGTTCTCCTCGTAAATCATCAGTGATGATAGTGATGGGAATATTAGATTTTGAGTTGACATTAATTTCAGGCGGTTGAGATTTGACATTAGTGTTGAATTTGGATTTAATGAGATTGAATGATTTTAATTTGGTTGTTGAATCAAGTTGATCAAAATGAGTATTCACAAAGTTGAATTTCACAGCTTCTGCATCAAGCTTTTGAAAAGAAACACAAGTGACTGTTCTTTCATCAACATCTTTACTTGTACCTGTATTATCATTTGTTGAAGATGAAGCATCAAACCAGAAAGTTTCTTCAGCCAATGGTTTAAATTGATCCTTTTTATAAATGATTGGAGAGAATTCACGATTTGATAAAGGTTCATTAACACCATAATAAGACCATTTTTCAGTATCATTGACAATATTTTCATTCAATTTAGTCAATAACAATTCAAATTGATCCAATTGAACATTTTGTAAAGCAACAATATGTGAATCAGGCTGATATTGCTGGCGACCTTCTATATTGGTTATTACTACGATATTCTGGACTCTTTTTTCCCAAGAATAACCCTTTTGTGAGTTGAATTCATCATAATAACCAACGTTGTGGCTCAATATTTCAAAACGACTTGAATCGGATTGAATATAGAGATAATCATTTGCATTTTTTGAACGTATCAATGTGATGACTAATGAAATAGCAAGAGCAATAAAGCAAACAGCAGCTATGGCAATTTTAGTGAATGGTTTGTTGATTTTCAATGTATTGTTCATGAAATTCATGAATATGGATGACACCTTATTTGTCAATGGTTGATCATCTTCCGCTCTATTGGCATTCAATTGAGATCTAAGTAGAGTTTTTCTCTGCTCTGCAGTTATATCAACCATTTCTAAGACTTAATCTCTATTATCTATCCTTGTTTCTTTGTTGAACTTGAGTTGAAGCTAAGTGCTATTGTTAAAATTAGTTCTTTGTTAAATGTTCTTTGTTCCGCTTTTGATAAAAATATTACCCTATATGGATATTTCCCAAATAGGCTAAAATTAAAAATTGAAATAGGATCAACATTTTATCTTCTACTTATATCTGTAATTCATTCCAAAGTCTATATATAATCAATTATTGCAATCGATTTGGTGATAATAATAGTTACACCTTTGTGCTCTCAATTAAAGTCGTAGTTTTTTATCGGTGTCATCCAAAGCCTCAAAAAACACCCAATTAAGAGCGATTGTTAACAAATTGAATGTCACAATTATCACCTATCTTGTCATGTTGTGATGTTTGAAATTCTATCACAGGCTACTTGATATTTACTAATGTTTAAACTAACTAGGAGATCTCGAGGAATCATAAAAGTGTTGGTTTTGTCAGTAATTGTCATTTCAATCATTACAATATTGAAACCAAATAATCATAATGATCATGAAAAGATTGATCCATCAACATTAAATGAGATCGAAAGACGTACTCTGATAGAAGAAGTTATAAGGACTCAACAGACAGTCCAAAATGATAATAATGATTTAGATTCTGATAATGATGCATATGCAAGAAATTGTCAAATATATTGGGAAATGTTGGATTTGAAGGAGTCAATTGAACCATTCAATGATACAGGATATCAAAGAGATATTAATATCTTAAAGAAACACACAAGGAAATCATCACGATTGTTCAAAGACTTCGATAGTACTGTGGTGATGAATGATGAAGAAAGAGTGAATTTGGAAATAGTTGATGGTGTTTTGGATTATATTCAATTGAATAGACGATATACTCAATGTTTTCTCAATAATAATGATAGAGTGAATAGTATTTGTGATCATGAATTAGAAAAGAAGATGTTTCCATGGTTGACATTCATTCCACCATCAATCACTAATATAAAACATGACTCAATTCCTACGTTTGAATACAAACATGAATCTACATCTTTATGCTTTTTAAACAGTTTGAAATCATCATTAAGCGGGAAAGGAATTGTTATAACGGCTTCAGAAGTTCATTTCAAGGAATTATCCAGTCTTATTATGTTATTAAGAGCATTAGATATCAATTTACCTATTCAAATCATTCATAATGATGAAGTATCAAGATTTATACAAGATAAATTGATAAAGTTGGGACAATTTGATGTTGATATTGATGATGATAAGTCCATCACTAGACAAGAGTTATTGAATGAAATATTAAAATTAGATGAATATAAAGAATTAAAATTCATTAAAGAATCAAAAGAGATTAAACATTTCAAAAAAGTTGATGTTTCATTCATTGATATTTCCAAAAGTATGAAGTTCTCCCATAATAACTCTGATGATGATGCTAACATTAGCTATGACAAGTATTTCACTAAGTATGCATATAAGCTATTAGCTAATCTCTTTAGTACATTTGAAGAAGTGATATTAATGGATGTTGATACAAGTCCATTGTTATATCAATTAGATGAATATTTATTTCAACATGATGAATATAAAAAGTATGGGAATTATTTCTTTAGAGATAGAGATATGATTACAAGTTTGAAAGATGAAGATAGTGTTCTTTTCATTTCTAAATTATTACCTGAATTAGAAATTGATAATGAATTGTTTGGAATTGGGTATAAATCTTTAAGTTTGGATGAATCAAAGAAAAGAAGAGTACTAACTAGTGATAATAACGATGATGATACAATATGGTCAAAATTACCAATATTTGATGGATTTGCACATGTTCAAGAATCAGGGATTGTTGTTATGAATAGAGTACGACATTTCAGAAGTATATTAATGTCAATAGCATTGAATTTCCAAATTGAATCTATTAGAGAAAGAGTATGGGGAGATAAAGAATTATTTTGGCTTGGAATGATTATTAGTGGAGATGGTTTGAAAGATGGGATTGGATTCAATAAGAATTATGCTATTGCAGTTGGAGAATTAACACCAAATCCTTCTCATTCTCACTTTAGAAATAGTAAAGATTTGAAAGAGTTATGTACTAATCATCCAGCACATATTGGAAATGATGATCATACATTATTATGGATCAATAGTGGGTTACGATATTGTAAGAAGATCATGTCATTTGATGAAACCAACCCCTTTTTCCAAGACTGGCCCATTGATCAAGTCATGGAGTATAATAGAGGTCCATTAAAGATCAATTCTGGATTGATTCCTCCAAGAACAGGATCAAGACCATCCACACCTGAATATAACAAGTATAGACCCATGGAAGGATGGATCAGTCGAGGATATTGTGAAGCGTATACGTTGTGTGCGTATAGTCCAGTTCAAGGTGAGGAAGGTGTTGTTATTGAGTATGATGAGTTTGAGCAGGAATGGTTTGATTATTTGGGGAATGTCTATGTGAATGCGATGGAGGTAGTTAAGCTGTTATGAATAAGTTAAATTGGATAATTATGTATGAAGAATAAGATGTACGGCTGTCAAGATATATAGTAACTGAACTGTAGTAATAATCAATATTATAAAGACATAAACAGTATTGCTATAACCATATAAAATATCAAGTTCATAACCAATGATGAATATATAATTATGGCTCAACATCAGAACATCAAAGATCAAAGATCAACTCAAATCTGGAAAGAAGGACGCTGCCAAGAAGATCTCAGTGATCAGTGATCTCAGTAATGCCAAGATCAATAGATCCAATAGATCTACTATGCCCTTATAAACTCTTTTATTAGACTCATCTCTTGATCTTAAAATAGTGACAATTTGACCAAAAACAGAAATAAACTTCGTCATTTCGTCGCAGTTTCAAAATTTCAAATTTGGTCTAAATTTAAAGATTTAAAAGATCAATTTGCCCACGTTGAACATTTGAATCTTTTATTTATATCTTTTACTCTATTTCTTTATTCTGTATTCCTTATTCCTTATTATATTCTACATTCTTTAACCATAAGCTATGGAAACAGTCAAGCTGGCAGGTCTGGGTCTACAAAACACCAATCCTCTTCTCTCTACTAGAAATTCTGAGGAACAAGAACAAGAAGAACAACAACAACAACATCATCCAAAATTTACTTTCAACCTTTCAAACTTCCATCAACAAAGACCCTTCTTAAGAACACTACTCTTCTCTGCATTAGCGCTACTGGCTTGTCTTTCAATAACTGCTAAATTATCAGCAATGTATACAGAATCTCATCATAATCCAACTTCTCCTTATGATCCATTCCCTCGTTATAACACTCATAGTATGCATTTCAAGATCTATAATCATAATATAAGATATGATAATAGAAACTTACAAGGTGATGAAAAGTATTGGGAATTGAGAAAATATGAAATTGTTAAATCTATAAAATTTAATTCTTTCAGTAATAGATTGATTATAACATTACAAGAAGTCTTAAAACATCAATTAGATGATTTATTATCACTTCTAAATGAAAATGATGAATCTCAAAGTTGGACCCATTATGGTGTTGGTAGAGCTGATGGGAAGGAAAATGGTGAATTTTCTCCAATCATCTATAATAAGCATCAATTTGTCGCATTACATGAAGAAACTTTCTGGCTTAGTGAAACTCCATTAGTACCAGGTTCTGTTGGTTGGGATGCAGCAATGGAAAGAGTTGTTACTTGTGTAACTTTCCAACAATTAGGTGGTGCAATGATGAAGTTTAATCTTTTTAATACTCATTTAGATCATTTAGGTCCAATTTCAAGAATGGAATCTGTTAAATTAATTGCTGATATTCCAAATAAATTCCCACAAAGTTTTGATATTAATACTCATACTATAATAACTGGTGATTTCAATAGTGAACCATCAGAAGAAGCTTATCAAACATTAAAGGAGATTTATAATGATGCAAGATTAAATAATGATTTAACTTATGGATTTACAAATACATTCACTGGTTTCAATGATAATCAAAGAAATAAAATAATTGATTATATCTTTGTTGATAAACTTCATATTGGGAAAGTTAGCGCTTATGGTGTATTACCAAATCTTTATGATGAAGGTTCAATCTTTTCAAGTGATCATAGACCATTATTAGCTGAATTGAAATTGGTTAAATAAGTTAGAACTTATGGTGTTAAGGATGTGTAATATAGAATAGAAATAAATATAGTCATATAGCATGATTATCAGAATCGACAGTAGAGTCACTCCCTTTTTAAACTATTTACCCGTTATAGTTTGTAGCCTATATACTAGTAGTGTTTCTGATTTTCAAACTTGGTAAAAGGTCAAAAGTTTTAAGACCGATAACTCATAACCTCAATATAAACAGCCCTTTTAACATTATTTACAGGTCTAACAACATTCTTTGAAAGTTAAAAAAGGTATCATATTCATCAAGCATATACAAATACTATACACCACCATAATATCACACTCACCACCTTCATATCATAGTAAATTTGTGTAGAACTTAAGTACTAAAATTCGTTATCTTTTCCATCAGCGACGACCCCGAGGATTAAAAAATGAAAATTTCTCTGGACACCTTTTTTATTGTTTGAAGTATGAATCAAATTTATTTATTTATTTATTTATTTATAATGGAGGCATTGTGTGTTTGTGATGTTATATCTTACAATCTTTCTATTGTTTCAATTGATAAAAAGATACTAGTGTCACTCCCTCCTTGTTTGTTGCAAAATCTTTCGCTTAAGTAAAGTAAGTCGATATTACCACCAACCCATGATCAAGAAACCATATTAACTAACAACTCAACTAGAACTCCTAAAAGATAATAAAAAATGTTATTCAAAGCTGCCCTATTATCAATCATTGCCCTCAAACCAGTCTTTTCAGAAGCAATGGCAGATGCTGCCGCCTATGCCCATGCCATGGCCTATGCTGATCCAGATGCTTTGGCTGATCCGTATGCCTGGGCTGATTCCTGGGGTCAAGCAACTCCATATTCTGAGGCTGCTGCTGACGCCTTTGCCGATGCCTATGCTGAAGCCATTGCCATTGCACATCCAGATCCATTAGCATTTGCATTGGCTGCCAGTGCTGATGATTGTGCCTCATTGACTTGTCATGCTGCTTGTGGTTATTTGATCTTGGATGGTGCTCAATGTTCTGAAAACACTACTGATACTTATTCTGGTCCTTATAATACAACTTGTCTATGTACTTCTGGTTCAAAGTTTTTGACTAGATATCATCCTTGTATGACTTGTGGTTGGACTTTATGGAAATATTACGGTCCTTATGTCTCTGAAGCATTAGCTGCTTGTAAGACTTTATCCACTGAACCAACTGGTACTTTAAGATGTTCAACAACTTTATCAGCCTCTTACACCAAGGATGCTAATGCTGGTTGTGAGTATGGTGGAACTTGTGCTTCCACTACTACTACTTCTACTTCAAGTTCTCATTCAAATTCAACCGTCTCAACTTCAACTCCTGCCTCTGCCTCATCATCAAGTTCAGCTGCCGCCTCAACCTCTGCTTCTTCAGATTCAACATCAGGTTCAAGTTCAAGTTCAAGTTCAAGTTCAAGTTCAAGTTCAAGTTCAAGTTCAAGTTCAAGTTCAAGTTCAAGTTCAAGCTCTTCATCTTCATCCGCTTCTGCTTCAACAAGTGCTTCCTCATCCTCTTCAGGTTCTGGTAACACCTTATTGGCTGCTGGATCTTCAATTGTTGTTGGTGCCCTCTTTGCCTTGTTGATCTAAACAACGAATAGTATTATTTTGAGTGACACACTGATTCTTATATGATTATAATGACACATAATTACAAAGTTCAAATCATAAACTTTTCTTTTATCGTATAGTTTCAAGCTCAAACTGTATAAATAAGAGAAACTCATTTAAAGCTTCAGTTGTCTATCTAATATTGTGAGACTAGTCTCTAATAATGTCCGGGTGTTTTGAGTAGTCTTGGCGGGTAACCCTTAAAAACTAAAATTTTTTGGGACTAGACCATTTTTGTAGACTTTCTAGGCTCTAGTCTTAATAACTAGACCACTAATTACTTCTGAGATTTGGGAACCATTTTGAAAACTTTTGAAAACATTTTGAACTTTTGATGTTACACAAAAACGAAAATTGAGTAGTGCAGTGACACAAAGACGAGGGCTTTCAGGGGGTTCAAGTTGG
>JAKTWV010000066.1:0-55443 GCA_030582235.1 Ruyongia ponderosae | reverse complement strand
GAAATTTCTGCTAAAAACTGTACATCCGAACATTTCCTTTAAAAAAAAAAAAAAAAAAAAAAAAAGGCTGAGATGTAAAAGAACAACAAATTAAACAAGAAGGCACACAAAATCAACATCAGATCAACATCAACAAAACAATTAAGAAGACCATATCGTTGTCAATGAGTGATCTTAATAGCGATTCGGAGTTCTTGCTAGAATCCCAGGACCAGATGTCCCCTTCATCTTCTTTGAAGCCAGCTCAGGAGACAATTGACGTGGAGGAGGATGTGCTAATTAGAAAATACACTGAAGCCTGCCAGTCTGGAGATTTGGCCACAGTTAAGGATCTCATCGAGTCTGGTGCTGTCGAGATCGACCATGATTATGATGATTCAAAAGTCACAGGGCTTCATTGGGCTGCCATCAACAACAGACTCGCCATCATCAAATACTTGATCTCAAAAGGTGCCAATATTGATTCAAGAGGTGGAGATTTGGACGCTACACCTTTGCATTGGGCATGTCGTTATGGTCTGGTATACATTGTGGATTACTTGTTCAAGAACGGTGCTGATCCTACATTGACAGACTCTCAAGGTTTTAATGCCCTTCATCTAGCTGTACATTCCTCAAATATAATGTTGGTGATATATATCTTGACATTTGTGGATGTCATACCCATTGATTCAACAGATCCTCACCAAAGAACATCACTACATTGGGCTGCCTATCAAGGGGATTCCTTGAGTGTTGAAGTGCTATTGAAGTTCAATGCAAGTGTTCATTTGATAGATCATCAAGGGTTCACGCCTCTTCATTGGGCGCTAATAAGAGGACAAAAGTACTGCTTAAAGCTATTATTAGAAAAGGGATCTGATATCACTCAAAAAACAAATGACGGGAAAGATTGTTTTGAAATTTCAAAGGATATGAATAGTTATGATGCATTGGTTGGAGCTCTTTATGAGTGCGGATATAAAAAGGATGGGTCTCCTGTAACTCAGCTCTTATACCCAAAAGTGGCCAAATTAATCACATTCTTCACACCATACTTTATGATTGGTATCATGATTTACATAATGAATTCAAATAATCTATTTGTTGCAGTCTTTGTCCCACCAGTATTTGCATTTGTCATTTATCAACTCATCAAAAGAGTTGTCTTCCCCTGCTATATTCTTTCAAGTTCACCAGCCATGAAATCGCCAATATTTGCAGGTGTCTTTTCAGCGTCTGCCTTTTGGGTGGTAGTAACATGGTTAACTATTTTGTTACCACATTCATTCACAACTTATCCATTCACGAATTTGATATTTCTTTTGTCCACAGTGGCACTCGTCTATTGTTTCATCTTTGCGATGTTCAAAGATCCAGGAACTATTCAACCTTTATCTTCAAATAAAGAGATTCAAACGGTGATTGATTCGTTGTTAGAAACTGGTCAATATGATGCAAAACATTTCTGTATCTATACATTTATCAAAAAGCCTTTGAGATCCAAGTATTCAAACTTCAAAAAGTGTTGTGTTGCCAGATTTGATCATTATTGCCCATGGGTGTTCAATGATGTTGGATTGAAAAATCATAAGGCATTCATATTCTTTGTTATTGGTTTAGAAATGGCAATGATTTCGTTCTTGGTGCTATCAGTCAAATATTTCAAATCAATTTCAGAGCCAAATGATCATTCTTGTACCATTTTAGCCGGCTCACTTTGTTCTATCTCGAATAAAGCTGGATTTTTGTTAATCTTGTCAATATGGACTGCTTTCCAAACAGTTTGGGTCACCTTTTTATTGTTTTCACAATTTTTTCAAATTGCAAAGGGTTCAACAACATTTGAAATCACACATTTTTCAAAGATGCAGGACAATAGTAATCCTTATTATTCAAGCGCACCAACTGACTTAATCAATACAGGAAATGAGAATGGACCAACTACGTCAGCATCAACCACAACGGCAACACACATTCAGACATCACAGAGAACGTGCCTCTCATCTTTCTGTTTGATCACTGGTATCGATCAATTTATTTTTGCCTTAAAACAGTCTGTTGGTTTTCATCAACATGGCTCTGTTCTCAGCTCATTGCCAACAGATTATGGATTTAAACAAAACTGTATTGATTTTTGGGTGAGTCCTGGTTTGGATAAATCAATGCAGAATATCTTCAAGTTGCCAGATACACATGAAGCCTATTTGAATGGAGTGAAGGTTGACTATTATAAGCTTTATGATCTTCCAGCTCATCGTCCTGGGTATGATACGAATATTGTTTGATTCATGAGTATGTATATGTTATTGATTTTATGATACTACCACTGCCCCTCATATGTAGGATGAAATCAACCCTGTGAAGCTCTTCATCATTATAGCAGATGGACAGATCGGTGATACACGCTACAGTTAATACAGGCTCAACACTGAAGACACATTTGATATTGAATCACATTTATCTAAGCTCTATCTTCAAATTCAGTAACAAAATCTTCAAGCAATCTCAACTTGTAATATCTAGCAACATTTTTGAACGTTTTGAATCTTGCAGTGATATTTTCTATTGTAATAGTTTCAATCCATTCACCAGCACAGTTACAATTTGGTGACATATCATCTGCCTTTGTCTTCTTACATTTGGAACATTTTAGATCTTGAGTATAATAATCATTGACAATAGTCTGTAATGATTCTATCAAACCTTCCTCCAATTCAGCTTTATTATAACTCTTACCACATTTCTCACATTTCCATAGATACTTTGGGTCATCACGACAGAAATCTAAATCTTTTGTATGGTTACAAGAGTCACATAAAACTGGTAGAACCAACGAAGAACTAGGGTTTTGGAATACTGCTTCCTTGGCAAATTCTTTGATATCAAAGATTTTCAATAATTCACGTCTTAACCATCTCATCTCCTTATCTCTTCGATGTGATAATCTATAGACTGCAGTAAGAGACTTGATTAACTCCACACATCCTGTTTTCATATTCAAGAAGGATCCTGGTAATTCTGGGAATACATAATCATCAGCGTGATCTGAATCTAACCTATTCTCTGTTTCATTACGAGATAGAACAACAAATCTCTTGATCAAAGCATGCTTGAAACCATCAGTGACAGTATCCAACTCTTCAAGTTCTTGGTCTTTATTGCTCTGTAATTGTCTCTGAAATTGGGTAACTCTTTGAGTACCATCCTGTAAGGCTTTGCTCTTGTTTTTCAATAGAGCATCTAAGAAGATGATTACCCAATCATCAAATTCAGGTTGATAAATCTTTGGAAGAAATTGTTTGATTTGCCATTTGGATATTGGTGTTAGCACTTGTTCTGTATTTTCAGAAAATTCAAGGCAAGCTCTACCACAGAAATTATATTGATCCATCCAAACCAGTAACTCCCAATACTTATCAATTTCTAATTCCAAATAATTAAATAAAGGTCTCGATCTGACTGCCTTAACAATATATTGGGCATAAGCGTATGAATTCTCAACGGAGACTTTATTGGTTTTTAAAATGATTTTATTTCTATTTGCAAAGACAACAGCAGAACCAAGCTTGGAGAATTCAATAACCAGCTGATTAAAAATCTTCTTGGTCAATGTGTGGATGTGGTATTCTAGTGAGGGATTGTAGAGCAAGGATTCCTTTCTCTGGACCCAAGAAACAAATAATTGAATCATTGAATCTGCATTTTGGTCACCGCCACGAGCTAAATCATACCAATCTTTTAGCAGCGTTCTCAGAACAGCCAGACCAGGAGCAGAAAATGTATTGTCTGTAAAGGAGGTACCATTGTTATTATTCCCGCCTTCCAACTCGGTGTCAGCTAAGTCAGCGCCCTCAGCTTCATTGATCAATGCAGATGATAAGATAGTATTTACCATTAGGTTGTAAATATCAACCTCAATGACAGCGGTTTCATAAACATCTGGCTTGTTAATAACAGGAAAGACAAAATCTTTGACATCTCCTAACGCCATGTCATTTTCTAGTCCGCCATAATCTGGATTAGGATTTGGTGACCACCATAACACTATACCGCTCTTAATAAGCTTTCTAGCATACTCAATATCTACCAAGTAACCAATATTTTCAGTCTTTAAGTTACACAAAGGAACATTTGCATACTTGGATAAGGATAACAACTGTTTGATCCATTCTGCTAACGTCAAATAATGATTGCAGATTCTTTTGAGTGCAAGTGGTTGCCAACCAATGGCTGGAGCTTGAAAGTCTCCTAAGCTTCTTTTGATAACTGGAAAATCTGACAACACTTTGAAAACGTTTGATAATCGTTCAGCAATCGGAGATTGTATTATGAATAAAGGCTTACTTGGTCTTTCTTCTTCAATCTTGTTTATGAAGCTGTTGACTCTTTTGTATAACTTGGTGACATCATCGAAGTAATCAGTTTCAAATTCAAGTTCAGCTTCATAGTCAATGATATCATATAGTGCAGAAAGTCTTTCTTGCTTGGACTTAAATAGATCTTTATAAATGTTTTCAATTTTACCTGTCAATGGCTGAGCAGTACGTGAAGGCCTCAAAACAAATACTGAAACCTTCTTATCCCACGATCTGAATAGCGCAAACATCTCATAATCATTGACACTCATATGGAATAGATATGCAACTGACATTGAGAACCTTTGTAAATAATGTGAATTATCAGAGCTTGAGACACTCTTTAAGTCAAACCCATTCTTCAAGGCTTTACCTAAAGCACCAACCTTACTGGAATTGAAAGTAACTGTGTTACCAAGTTCAAGAGTGATCCTCTCAGTAGCATTGATTTGAGTTTCATAGACGGCTTTGACAGTTGGACCATTGAACATTCCACCAGCTTTGTTGGCCTCTTCTAGATAAACAGATTCAGGCATAGTGACTTTATAAAGGTTACTGGAATCATGACCGTTAGGCAAAATGCTGTCAACCTTCTCAGCCTCGCAACTTGGTAACGATTTAGGTGGCTTTGATTGTGTCCTCAAACTCAAATAGACTGTCTTTGGAACGTGGAAAATAAAAGATTGGATTTTCCCATCGATTAATGCAAATACCTTGACATCCCCAGGATTAGAATCCGGTTTGAACTGAAGAATTTGCCATGTGGACCCAGCAAAATGTTCAGCTTGGTTACGAACCATGTTACCAACAGTACTTCTATGGCTGGATTCAGTCTCAGCACCAAATAATTTTCTTCTTCGTAATCTATTCTTATTTTGAACCTTCCATTTCAATTTTTGATACATTAAGAAGCCAGTGTAATCTTCATCGATTGATGGACATTGTCCATTCAATATATTAACTTCCTCCTCGGTTGGTGCTGAGCTCTCGTCATGTTGATTCTTACGCTTCTTCGATGTCACTTTACTGACCTTTGGTTTGAATCCAGCAGCTGCCAACTCAATTTCATCCTTAGCTAAATCTTCTATGTCTTTCATAATATCTATTGGATTCTGTTTGGTTGAAGTGAAAAAGGAGGTCAGTGAGTGCTGTTTGTTCTTATCATTCTTCACCGCTATTTGTTTCCTTAGCCAATCAGGGTGTGCGACTCTTGGGACAGGATTTTCAACACCTTGTAATGCAGCAGGAATTGTGATAATCTTTTGAATAACAGATTCCAAACGTTCCCTGTAATAATTCCAATCAAGAATGTTTCTCAAATCGAAGTCGTTAAGTTGAGGGTTTAGTAGCCACCTTCTTAAAAAGCTTGCTTTGACATTAGCTTCAGATGAAAATATAGCAACAGGTATGGCCCTTTCTGTAACTGGTGCATTCTTAGGATTCTCTGAAATAATATACTTAACAGCCAAACCTTTATCTTTCACCATTTCAGCACCCAAAAACTCACCTAATCTTTTAGCGGTAGTGATTGAAGTAGATTTTTGACCCTCATATTCTTCCAAACTCTTAGACATCATCTTATTTTCACAAATCAATTCAATCAAATCGTCATCTTCAAGCATCTTCCCCTTCGTTTCAAGAACATCTAGCCAACGATTGGCCACATTGGCAACTGCTTCATAACAAGTAATTAGGGAATCACCCTCCAGGAATAGTTTGAAAATATCAGATTGGAAATTTTTAATCAATTGTAATTCACCTCTTCTTTTCAATTCAAACCCTTTCAACTCGGCTAAAGATCCATCATCATTAAATACAGCATAACGTTTCTTGATACCTTTACCTTCTTCCTTTGATGTTGGAAGAACCATTGCCTTATAAGGGCCATCTACTTCAAAAAAGATGGAATTATCACTATGAGTTTCATATTTCTTTTTGATTGGATCTACTAGTGTTTGATATTGATGATTTGTAAATTTCTCATGAACCAAATAATTAAGCATAGAACAAGGGTAAGAAACAAACACATTCTTCCCATTCTTCAAGTTGAATGTAAAGTTCTCAGGAAATGAGTTTGGTAAAATACACCAAATACCATCTGTATCCAATTCTAATGGTCTTCCCAATCTTTCAATCAAAGATCTCGCCATCTGAATGATGGTAGCACCAGTCAAACATGTGATACCAGCCATTTCAATAGAGTACCATCTTGAACCCTTTCTCATGACATAACCGTAAAAACTATTTAAAATGACTTTGAAAGCTAATTGCAAAGCTTCATAATAGACAACTCTCTTTAGGGATTCATCCTTTTCATTAGCAGATTGTGTCGTAGATTTCTTTTTCCATACTTTGGCTAAAGTTTTGAACTCATAACGTTTATCTCTGAAAGATCTAACAGTATCAACATAAAAAGGATTTTCCCTTTGACAAATGATGGACTCTCTTTCAACGGTTTCAGTCTTCTTAGTCTTATGATAGACCTTCTTAGAATAATCTTGTAATCTCTTCTTGATATGAGTGACCTGTTCAGGGTATGATAATTCATCAAAATCTCTTCTGGGTTGGTTTGGTTTCTTTGGAGGGAAAGTTTCACCTTGTAGAGATCTTTTAATCATCTTATATTCATCCATTTTGGCAGGGTTAAAGTCACCTCTCCAAGCCCATGTCATTCTTCTATCACAATTTTTACCAGGTCTATTGAAATCACAAGCAGCACAATCCTTCTCTGTCTTCATGGAATCAGGTTGCAATCTATTTGAACACATAATATTGGGATACATTGATGCAACATCCACATGATAAATTAAAGGTTTCTCTGATCTCTTAGGGTTTGCTTTCAATTCTAATAACTGCCTCTTAACGTCTTCGTAGACTTCATCATAATTAGTGACATCTTCTAACTTTTGTTTACCTTCAACAACAATACTAAACTTAAGAGCATTATCCAAGTCAGCCAATACTTCATCTATAGCAGTAGGATCGATTTTGAAGTCACTTTCGATATCGGATCTGAAGACACCAGCTTCTAATGATTCGACATGACCCCCAACATATGTCTCTGACTCTAATAAATGACCATTATAGTATCTTTCTGGAGGGTCCACGTGCTTATTTGGTAATAAAATTTCATTTGAATAAGCTTGAACCATCAATAACATTTCACATAAGGTACCAGTACCCTTCCTTAACAATTGATCAGGGTTTAATGGAACAATAATACCCAATGAAACAATGAAATTGTTGATAATTTTCTTGTATAAATAATAAGTTGCCACAGCATCTGAGACAGAATATTCTGACAAGATCTGAGGCTTGGAATATGCATATGGTGTCATCAATTCAGGGTCCAACTCAATCGGATTATACCCTAATTTTGAGGTAGTGACAGCTTTTAGACCTTGAGAACCTTGAGGTAAATACGAATCTCTTTTGACCCATCTATAACAATCCATATGAGCACAATATGTAGATTTATATTCACCTTCACTATCAATGGCAAATCCAATTTCGTCAAACATGTTCAAATCATGGACAGATGCTCTTGCCTCCACAAATGGCCAATCAAAGAAATCACCATTAAATGTTGCAATGATGGAAGGTTTAGCTTCCTTTATATGATCAAAGAATTTTTGAATTACAGCTTTTTCATCAGATTCATTAAAAACGGCAAATAAACCTGGATATTCAGCTTTGGGAGTATATTCAAAATCTTCGATATCTTCTGAAATGATTTCTCTATTGGTGATTAAAAACCCATCACCATCAATCATATATGAGATCATCATAATTTGATCAATTGCACTATCAGGGAACTTCAATGGTCTCTTTGTTGTTTCGATATCAAAAGCCAATATCACTGGATCACCGAACTCAATCTTATCTGGGATTTCATTGACTTCGATATAACCATCGTCAGCCTTAACTTTATACCATTTACCAACTCTTAAGTTCTTGTCGATTGAAACACGAGTTTCATAAGGAACGTCATGTTCCCTTATATCTTCAATATATTCATGTGCTTCAATCATGGTATCAGTATTAATATTGTTATGGGAGTCATTATTACTATTGTTATTGTAGTTTGTTGTAGTGAAATCGTCATTATAATTATTGTTAACGGCAGCATATAACTCTCTTGAATCTTTTCTTCCTTCATTATCAAGAACAATTGGTTGTAAAGTCTTTTTAGCTTCATAAAGATCGTTTTGATTATTGAAGTTTAATCTAAGTAATGATCTTTTCAATCCAATAAGATGATTTGGGATTGCTAAATCATCTTTTTCCGATCTTACTATTGATTTAACGGATGTTTCTAATAATCTCTTTAGGTATTCTTCAACTTCATATTCATGACCTTGAGTTATTGCTAACAAAAAGTAAGGATCATATTGGATTGTTGTCTTGAAAGTACCACCTTCTTCATCCAAGAAATAGTAGTCCACACCAGAGAAGCCAGCAATGGAGTCCTTCGAAGGTATTGTTGTAGCATGCATGTTCACTAACCACCCTGTTCTCATTGGACCAGACTCGTATCTGCTGAACCCCATCAACTCATCGATCTCGTCAATCTTTTTGACCTGCTCGAATTTGGCGAAGAGTGCAGCTTCATTTGAATTGTTATTGCTGTTGTTTGATGAGCCATTGGGCGTGTATCCAGATCCTGGTGCCTTGACGAACCTGGCTGTACTGGATCCCTTGAATCGAGAGGCGTTAGCAGGTGGCCCCATGTCTAGATATAGCTGTGGCAATAAATATCTGATAGAATATCTCTTCTAACGCTCTTCTAACGCGTTCAAAGAAGAGAAAAGATGGAAAATCTCTGAAAAGACGCGTAAGTTTCACATCCGGACACCAATTTTTAAAATTGAAATCACGTGACTGTTTTTTTGAGATTTTTTGAGATTTTGTTTTATTTCTGGACAAGACTGATTTTGAGGGCAAACAAGCAACATCAACAACAGCACAGCATGTCCTACAATCCATACTCAGACGTCAATGACGATACTGTGCAAGACCGCACAAGGCTTCATCAGCCACAGCCCCACAGACCAACTTTTATTGCAACAGATCAGCATCAACAGCAACAACAATACAATCAACAATATCAACAACATCAACAACATTATGACCAACATCAAACTTTTGACCAGCAACAGCAGCAGTATGGTCAGCAGCAATACGGTCAGCAAATATCTCAGAACCAGCAACAGCAACAACAATTCTTCAATCCTGCAGCCGCAATGGGCACTAACATTGCTGGAAACTTTTTCAATGATCCAAAGGGTTCAATGGCACAGAGTGCTGTCATGATGGGCTCCCAATTTGTGGAGCAAAACTTTTCCTCCAATTTGGCTAGTTTTACTCAGACTACTAATGAAATCAAATACTATTTCAAAGTATCAAACAGTTATGTTTTGACAAAACTCATATTAATATTGTTCCCATTCAAAAACACCAACTGGAATAGAAGTTATAGAAGAGTTGACAACAATGATCCAGCCAATGCCACTACTACTGCTCAAATCACAACTTCTCAACAACTATACGCATTTCCATACAATGATAAGAATGCCCCAGATCTCTACATTCCATTGATGGGATCTATAACTTATATTTTGACAATTGCTTTGTTCTCTGGTCTTAAAGATGAATTCCATCCAGAAGTATTAGGTATAAAGACAAGTTCTACAATGGCTTATTTACTATTGGACTTCTTTGTATTGAAATTAGGATTGTATCTATTGAATATCAACTCAAGAATATGGGATTTAATTGCTTATATCGGATATAAATTTGTTCCAATTGTCTTGATCCTTTTAATTAAGAACATCAGATTGTTAAATGATTCCAGATTATTTAGCTGGGGCTCATTTATCTATTTGTTGGGTTCGTTTGGTTATTTTGAGCTAAGAGCTATAAGATTCAATTTATATGGTGGTTTGAACAACAACTCCACTCAATCTCTCAATAATAAAGCATTCAAAAACTCAAACTATTTCTTATTCGCCTACGCTTTCATCTTCCAAGGTGCCTTACTATGGTTAATGAGCTAAGTCAAAGCCTCACATCATTATTTTTTTTTTTTTTAGAGTTGGTAGACTTTACTAGTCATGAGATTATTCACAAAATTTATAATATATGTTCTTCACCAACAATCAATAATCATGTCGTAAATCCTACAAGGACATCCTAATAGATTATTCCTTATCTCATAAATTAACATAACGTTCATTAAATATACTCCATCTAAACAAGCAACGAAGAAAGATTACTTATT
This sequence comes from Ruyongia ponderosae, assembly GCA_030582235.1. Taxonomy (NCBI): domain Eukaryota; kingdom Fungi; phylum Ascomycota; class Saccharomycetes; order Phaffomycetales; family Wickerhamomycetaceae; genus Ruyongia; species Ruyongia ponderosae. The sequence continues at coordinate 44,826 of JAKTWV010000066.1, read as the reverse complement.
GATTCTTTCTCTTCTTCTTGGTTTGATTTGCTTTCTCAGCACTCTTTGCTTCCATTATTTTCAAACAATCTGGACAATACCATTTTCCAACAGGTGAATCCTTTAGTCCAACACATTCCAAATGGAACCATTCATATTTACAATTATCATTATCACATCCAACCATTTCACCAAAGGATACTCTTTGACATAAGCAGTATAAGTTGTTATCTTCATCTGCATTGGAATCATCATTGTTGTTGTTACTATATGAAGCACTATTTGCTTGGCTGTTTGGAGCTAATGACGTTCCAGATTCTTGCTTCAGTTCAGGAGTTTCAGTTCTCTGTCTCTTTGTTTGACGCCCAGATGAAGTTTCTGCTTTAGTGGATTTTTTGACTTTCTTGGTGGTATTACTATTGCTGTTCGTAGTACTATTATTATTGGTGCTCGCCGATATCACAGCACTAGAGCTAGCCACATTTAGCGGATTTGACAAGGCATGAAGTTGATTCGATGGCTCCACTGTAGCAGACCTAGAGTGACCTCTTGAAGATGTATAACCATTGCTGTACTGATCACTGCCATTTAGAGCACTATTTAATGAATGATTGCCCAATCTTGCACTACTACTGCTTTGTGCACTATCATTCACCAACTCTAGTAAATCCATATCCTCCACAACCAACAGCCCTTCATTCTTTAGTTTCTCTATATCTTCTTCCAATTTCAGTAGGTGTCTTGTAGATAAGAAAAGTGCAGTGTTTGCCATAATACATTTTTCCTTCTGTAATAATTCAGCTTTCTTCAATTCCTCTCTAATTTTAGGATATAGCTGTGCTTCCTTGGGGTTTTTGGTAAGTGAGCCATGCTGTTTGATGAACTTATGCAAAACAGCATCCTTTTGTGCAAACCTCTTTCGTATTTCAGTAAGATTGATATCCTCATAACCTAACTCCTGCATCATGAACTGGAGTTCCTGAGGAAGATTAGATATCTCCTGGTTATACTGTTCAAGCACAGTAGCAGCATCCATTATTTGACTGTGTTATTGTCCTTGTAGTCGTTGTCTGATTGTCTCTGTTTTTGTTGTTGTTCGATGTGTTATTAATTTGCACAAAATTTTGCCACTTTATAAAACAAAATGGTGTTCGGATGTACTGCTTTTAGCAATACCTACTAAACTGTAACTTGAAGAGAGTTTATTAAGATGTAGCTTCAATCGAAAAGATATATGGTGTTCATTGACTAACCTCTATTCATAGTGTTACCGCTACCCTTTGGATTGTTTTCAACGAATTCGTCCCAGTCCCTCTTTTTCATTGTTTCAATATCATTCTTTTCAAAGTCATCTTCATCTTCATCATCACTTCCATTTTTTAATCCGTGATTATCACCTCCTGATACCATACCACCGTTCGCTAGTTCCCAGTCAAGGTACTCTTCTACCGTCATGGTTGGTAGATATTGACCAGTCCCAAATACCTTCTTCTTAAGATCTGACTTCTTAACAATAGTGAATGGCTTTAAAATTTTTCCTTCTCTTGATAGTAAATCTGTGGATTCCAACTTATCTGTGAACCCAGTTTTATCCACTTCTTGGCCTCTTCTTCTCTCGCCTCTTTTTTTGATCTCCTCCTCACTTGGTAATTCTTCAGGAATGTGAGATAAAATATCCAATTCTTGTGATAATAACCTCAAATTACCGAATATCTTCAATGTCATCAACTCAAGTCTTTTTAGGTATAATCCTCTGATCACATCTTCATCGCAATTGTTGTATTCTTGTTCGTCATTCTCTAAGCTTTCCAATTGTTTCAATTGCTCGTCTAATTTTTTTTCTCTTTTAAAATTTGTTATTTTAGCATCTCTATCCAAAATTAGCATCTTCCCAAGTCTTTCAATATCAAAGGGATCATTCTTTATACTTTCATATCTGGTCTGTTGATCTTTTGATAATAAGTCATAATTGTTCAAAGTCTTCAAGTAGGTGATGTTTAAATAGACAGCTTTCTTTAAATTTTGCACTCTAGACGGTATTGAATTCATAGAATATAGAATAGCCAAATAGTAATCCGTTGTGAAATATTTCAAATAGGATGTGTTTATATCATCAAAGGATTCATTTGCGCTGAATAGATTATGGTTAACGATCAGTGATTTGAGAGTGATGAACTCTTGAGTTAACTGAGCCAGTTTGATTTGAAATTCTTCTGAATCGTGGCGAATGGAACAATGTTCTGTTATCTGATCAAATTCAAACAAGCAAGTGCTAAAAAGTGTTTTCAAAGAAGTCATTATTAAAAATCTCAGCTCGAGTGTTTCCAGCCAAAGTCTCTGAATGTGTTGGTTTGTGGTTTGTGTAGTTGTTGGTACATGTTCTTTGGAGATTTTCTGAGATTTTCTGAGATTTTCTGAGATTTTTTTTGATGAAATTTACACCAAACAGAAAGACAGATTAGTACACAACTACTGGCACTACATCAACATCAAGTACAAGAAATTAAGATATTTTACGGTATACGTTGCCCCTGTCAATTATAAGAATATTTTTTGTGAAATAAAACTCAATCAAAAACATTATAGGGATGTCCAATGAATTAGAGCTCTTGAAAGAGTCTAAAACCGATGTTTATGAGCTATTGGAAATACCCATTGAAGCAACAGAGCTGCAAATAAGGAAGAGTTATAGACGAAAAGCTTTACTGTACCATCCTGATAAGAATCCCTCAAAAGATGCTGCTTTGAAATTCCATTACATATCGCTGTCGTTGAAAATATTGACTGATAAATCACAGAGAAGTCTGTATGATAGTTGGTTGAGATCGGTTAAACTTGAACAATTACGTAACGACCAACTGGATAACAAGCGACGATTACAGAAGGATCAGTTAGAAAGAGCAGAAAAGGAGTCAGTAAGGTCCTCTTGGAATATTACAGGTAAAAGTAAGGTGAGTGATGATGAGTATGGGTTACGATTAGAACAATTGAGAAGAGAAGGAACGCAGAAGAGAAGAGAGTTTGAGGCTAAATATTTATCAAAGTTCAAATCCAATAACCAGACAGAACCTAACAAAAGGAAAGATGTACCCACTGGTGATGAGTTAGGGATAAATGATGGTAACATTGACAACTCAATAAGGGTTGATGATGACGAGACAGATATCAATAATGATATTGATACTACAGTCAAAGTGAAATGGAAAGTGAAGCCAGGTATTTCTGATCTATTTAATGAGGATATAATAGAAGGTATTATGTCAGTTTTTGGACCTATTGAATCAGTTAAAATATTACCAGCTTCGAAGGAGAAGTATGATGCTGCCATTGTTAAATTTGTGAATATGAGCAGCGCGATTGAAGCCACTGACCATGACTATTCCAAGAAGTCTAATAGATGGGAGAAGACGTCATATAGGAAGCTCAGTGGTTTGTTGAGAGACTGTAAGTGGAATAACAGTATACGTAACAAGAAGACGGCTAGTAGATCGTCAGGTACAAGCAATGGTTATGATATGCAGCAAAGAGTGCTGAACAAGAACCAATTAAGCTTTGAAGAGTATACGAATTTGACATTACTCAAGCTCAAGGCGTTTAAGACACATAGCCATTAGCATTAATCAAAATCATATAGGAATTTGAAGTGAGCTCTAAAGTTCCAAAGTGTTCAAAGTTCTGAAGGTTCTGAAGTTTTACTATGTAGCAATTCCGGTTTGCGCAACAAAATCAAAACAAAAAAAAATATCGATATTTTGTGAAGTGTTTACCAAATGGTTGACTTGATTTGAGTTTTATCTGGTCTGCTATACCGTGTTGATAATGGATATTTCGCTGAATTCATTGTCGCTGGCTGACAACAGCACGCCTTTGAAGAGTAGGGGAGGTGCTTGTGATGTTAATATACTGGATAAGACATCTGGTCTGACCATCAATGATCCAGAAGAAGATGTCGAAATGAACAGCACAGAAGAGGAACAAAGAGCTGTTTCACTACCGTTACGATTGAACCATGCTGCCATATTCAAAAGTAAACATGCTCCTGTGAGATCATCACCTTTAAAGAACTCAATATGCCTCTCAAACTCCTCAAGTCCTTCCAGAGACCAGTACGATGACAGTGATATTATAATGGATGAATTAGAAGATGAGAATCATGAAACAAGCACGGGAAACAACAACAGCTTCAGTCATACCATCGAGACAGCCAAATCCATATTCTCGCCTACTGAGTTGGGTGCAAGGCTAGCGACATCAAATATAAGTGGTGCCAGTTCTCCTATATCCTTGAGGAAGATCAAATCGATCGACTATTCAGATTCGTCTTTCATATCAAATGATGATGGAGAAGAAGATATTACTATTCCTGTTGAAGATGAAAGAAAATTTTCAGGGTACAAATCAACACCAGATAACAGCTTCACAAGAAGAAGGTTGCAAGAAAAAGAAGGAAACTCTTCTATTTTATCTGATGAAGAAAGCGATATTCAATCAACTGATAATGATAATGACTTCTTAGATGATTCTGATATTGATTCTGAGATGAACACTTCAGAATTACAATACTATAAAACACCATTGGCTGCTAGAGGTAATGTTCCTGTTCATTTGCAGCTTCATCAACATCACCATCATTATTATTCCCCAAACAATTCAACATCTAATAAGTACAATCATGAATTAATGCTACCAGCGCCTTGGTCTAAGAAGGCTGAACCAAAGGCTCCGACACCATATTTAATCTCGTCATACTTACAACTCATATTCAATGCCATCACATCAAGTATGGCTATATATGTTCTTGTATCTGCAATTAGGACTGTCAAGAGTGATATCAATAAGAGGATGGAGGAATATGCTATTGAGATGGCGTTAGAGGTTAGCCGTTGTTCAAGATCATACATTGTGAATAGATGCTCACCAGAAACTAGAGCGCCAGCAATAGAAGAATTATGCTCTGAGTTGGAGAAGTGTATGACCAGAGATCCATTGAGCAGTGCCAACAAAGCCAGTATCAGCGCTGAAACATTAGGTATCATTGTAAACTCCTTGATTGAACCTATTGGATTCAAGGCTATGATTGTCTTTTTCTTGGGATTTCTGGCCTGGGCATTTACATCTAATTTCATATTTGGATTTGTTAGAGCTAAATCATACTATGGATGGAACTACGATTTTAATACAGAAACACACCAGCATCAACAAACGCAATACCAACAAACACCTAACAACAATATGAACTCTATGGGGGAATTACCACCAATCACTCCAATGACTCCGTCTCACTATAACAATGGCCATGGTCAAGGCTGGGAATTTGATTATAGTACGCCATCTAAATAGATATGAATTGCTAAACATGCGTCAAGAATCAAGATCCTTCGACCCCGTAGCAAAACGTCTAAACATCCCAACACCACCAGGCGTTAAAAGTTTTTCCACGCGACAAAGTGTTTATCCGAGAATCAGCGGGTCCACGAGATCCACAAATTCCTTGATTCACCGGGGTGCCAATATGGGATCCAAGAAGTGATAGTCGCTCAGTGTTAATTGCAAAACTCTCATGGGTTCGAGGTTGCTTTGGAAGTAACTTTTTTGGGTATCCTCTTCATTCTGATGGAATATGAAATTGTCAGTTTATATATATATATTATAGATATCTCCAGTTGGGTCATCTTATCTAGCCATCACGCGTTACGGCTAGAGTACTTGTAATTAAGTGAGGTAGAAATGGATAAAAGACTACTCAAGAACCACATATAAGAGATGGAATGCCCCAAAAATCTATCAATATGGAAGCTGGCTATGCTCACAATGTAATTGATGTGTTTGAGATCGAATTTGAGTCCTAATCACATCAAATTAAGCTCAATATTTGAGAGATTTGATCATTTGCTGAGCAGCCAGAGATTAATCGTGATCGCGCTGTTAACTCCATCAATATAGCCAATATCGTTACCAAAACTATTATGTATTATTACATATATATACTACACTGTGATACATTCCAAATAACCTCTATTAACCCGTTCAATTCCCTAATAAGTGGCTAAACCTCTTGTTATCCGCGTGTCATGTGGTTGTCCATTGTCGAGGAAATCACTTGAGAACGAAAAAAAAAAAAATTTGAATTATTATATAAAAAGGCTGCGATTTTCCCCCTTCTCAGTTTGTAGAGATTTGGTTACCTTCGAACAAACAACAATTGCTAATTGCTCTGATATTTCGTATCCAATCTTCAATAGCTTTTCCAAACACATACTACTAGTTTACAATGGGTGTCCAAGACGTTTTAAAGAGAAAGACAGGTGTCATCGTCGGTGATGATGTCAAGGCCTTATTCGACTATGCTCAAGAGCATGGTTTCGCCATTCCAGCCATCAATGTCACTTCATCATCAACTGTTGTTGCTGCTTTAGAAGCTGCTAGAGACAGCAAATCCCCAATCATCTTGCAAACCTCCCAAGGTGGTGCTGCCTACTTTGCTGGTAAAGGTGTCGACAACAAGGACCAATTTGCCTCAATCCAAGGTTCCATTGCTGCTGCTCACTACATCAGAGCCATTGCTCCAGCCTACGGTATCCCAGTTGTTTTACATACTGATCACTGTGCTAAGAAGTTGTTGCCTTGGTTTGATGGCTTTTTAGCTGCCGATGAAGCTTACTTTGCTCAACACGGTGAATCATTGTTTTCATCCCATATGTTGGATCTTTCTGAAGAAAGCGACGAAGAAAACATCTCCACATGTGTTAAATACTTCAAGAGAATGGCCAAGATTGGTCAATGGTTAGAAATGGAAATTGGTATTACCGGTGGTGAAGAAGACGGTGTCAACAATGAACACGTTACCAAGGATTCCCTATATACCTCCTCAGAAACTGTCTTCAAAGTCCATGAAGCTTTAGCTCCAATCTCTCCAAACTTTTCCATTGCCGCTGCTTTTGGTAACGTCCATGGTGTCTATAAGCCAGGTAACGTCCAATTGAGACCAGAAATCTTAGGTGATCACCAAGCTTATGCTAAGAAACAATTAGCCGTTGAAGACTCAAAACCTCTATACTTGGTTTTCCATGGTGGTTCAGGTTCCAGTCAACAAGAATTTGACACTGCCATCAAGAGTGGTGTTGTTAAAGTCAACTTAGATACCGATTGTCAATACGCTTACTTGACTGGTATCAGAGATTACGTTTTAAACAAGAAGGACTACATCATGACAATGGTTGGTAACCCAGATGGTGCTGATAAGCCAAACAAGAAATACTTTGACCCAAGAGTCTGGGTTAGAGAAGGTGAAAAGACTATGTCCACCAGAGTTAAACAAGCCTTGGAAATCTTCCACACTAAGGACCAACTATAAATTAATTAGTCCATATTAGTCCATATTAGTACTTAATTATTACGTTTTATTAATGATTTGATATACTCCTTTATTTGTAGTCATGAGTGCGCACTTTTACCACAATTAATTTCACTGGCAACGCCCTTGGAAGTTGTCAGCGACGTGACCTTGTAACTCTAATAAGTAAATAATATTTGATAACTTATAATACCGATAGCTAGAATTACTGCGACTACATATATTATTCTCATAAATTGAGTAACGATAATTAATTAATCCAGAGTTCACTGAGCCTTTAATTAACTGTTAAATTATAATACTGACTAATTATGTATGATAGATATTATCCTTCTGCGTGTAGCAAGGTTGATCTTATTATAATCCTTAGTTTAAATCAGACCTTACATCCCGTTTACTTTCCCCTTTTTAGATTAATGATTGACTGGAAAGATATTGAATGAAATCAATAAATTTTAGTATTCTCCACTCTGTTTTGTTTTTTTTGGTTTTTCTTTGCATAATTATGAATAAGCATCGTTTAACTCTATAATGGAACGAACAGATGCGTCTTAAGGCTGGCAGTATCTTAAATCACCTATACCACAGCTTCATTGAAGCTGGTTTCAGCTTGGTTATCAATTAAAGAAGCATGAATGGCAACAAAGACACCGGTCCATAAACCAATGGAAATCAACAAAGAAATAGGACTAGAGATGACAATAAATGGTACTGTCAATAAACAAACGCAAATATAAAGATATTGTTTGTTAACTTCAATCGTTTGGTTGAAGATTGTAATTTCTTCCACTTGCAACTTCTTGATTCCAAAAGATCCACCAAAAAGTAAGCATATTGAGATTACTAAGTATGGGCTTTGAAACAATTGAACTAATGAGAATATCAACAGTATTATCAGGTAATTTGAATGGAAATAGGCTAAATTGAAGGCCAATCTTGATTTGTATTCGTTTAATGACAGTGGCTTCGAAATCTTATTGAAGTTGAAGAACTCTTTAAAAGACTTGATGTTATTGAATTTGTGATATAAGTATGGTGATTGATGCTAATTAGCAACAGAAATATGTTAGTAAAACTATCCGCTGGAGTACAATCTGACCTAATTAATGAGCTTTGAAATCAATAATTTAACGGGCAGCAAAAACAAAGCCCTCCAAGAGAGTTCAACGTACTTTGAATGTATCCATGTCAAACCTGTTGAATGTAGAAGGAGTAAATTGGGATGGAAAACTCATTGCTCTAAGCTCGCAGTGTGCAGTATGCGATTCAGATCCTAGGGAGCGCGATTAAATCTGACGTGTTGAGATGTAGCTTATGAGTGTGTGTTGTCAAACCGATTCGATGTGTTTTTTTTAGCAGGCTCAACATCCTAACACCACTGATTCGGCATTAACAGTTATTAATTCCGTCATCCGTCTAAAGCCCGAGTCTTCAGGGTAAGCTATGTCTCTTTGATACAATAATCAGTTCTTCATTAAATGTTAAAAGCTTCTATAGTATATACATAACATAGGTGTAGGTCACTACATCTCATTGACGCTAGAAGACCTCCGTACGTTCTTCTTTTTGTTGAAACCTCCTCTCTTGTTTTGGTTTTTATATGTGTTACTCGCAATGTTCATCTGCTGCTGCATTCTAAGCGACTCCTCTTCCCACCATTGAGCAAACTCTTGTTCTTGTTGAATCTCTGCTAAACTCTTAAACTGGTTCTTGAAAATTTCTTTGTGTTCTTCTTCGTGGATTATTCCTGAAAGTGATGGGTGACGACTTTCTGCTGCTTTGGCTTCAGCTTGTGCCTCAAGCAATGAAAAGGACGATGAGCTGCTTGATGCTGATGCAGATTTGGATCTTACTTTTAATGGAATATTATTGCTAGAGTTTGAGATATTCCATACTGCCTCTCGTTGCGGTTGGACAGGTAGTTCCTGTTGTCGTTGTTCTTGTTTCATTAGCATAATTCTCTCCTTTTGTGATCTCCTTGAGTTGATCTTGACTGGGGTCGATGCTGGCATGACTGGTGTAGAAAGTAGAGCAGATCCCTGAGTATATGGAGTAACTGATGGTGAGCTGGAAACATCATTTAACCCTGGCCAATGTTTTTCGATCTTAGCATTTGATGTTGTCCCACTTGACTGTGGTGAGTTGGCCCAAGGCGATTGAGATCTTGGTAGAGAGCTTGGTGAAGATGAAGACGAGCCATCCATTCCCGGCCACAATGACTTGTTTAAAATCCCAGGAACTAATGGGGATGTAAACATCTTTGTGGGTCTTATTGGGGTAAGTGTATTTGGGCGATCTGTATCAGCATTGAATGACGCTTTCCTAGCAGACGAGCGACGACGACGATTGTTGATAACTGGTTGAAAATCATCTTCTTGTGTAAGATCAATAGCAAACTCATTTCCATGGGAATATCCTATATTTGTCTTTCTATGCTTTTGAGAATCAGTACTAGAAATGGAAAATCTTCTTTCTCTCTCATTCAATGTAATAGGACTTGGTGTTGGTATCTTTTTCTCTTTCTTAGGCCCGAGTCTGGGGGAAGGAGCCTTAACCTCTTTTTTAGGAGGAGAATCTAACAAGGGAACAAAGGAATCATCCTCTAAAAAGCGATCATTGAAAGCCCAAATGTTGTTCAAAAATTCTCCAATCAATCTTGGATTATCATCAGTATCATACCAACTAGTAATGGTTGTTGTGGATTCAACTTTATTGATTCGTGTCAACCACCTGCAGTATTTGTCAATCCTGACAATCATGCTCTTGGACAACAACTCATGATAATTCGGTTCTGACAGTAAAGCATCTGTATTATTATAAATGCACCACAAACATTCACCAATTAGCTTTTGACAATCTAGCACTTCTGCATGGTGTAATATCAGCAAAACATTTTCGGTGGTAATGAAGTCTTTGATCATTAATTGGCAGACGTCCTTCAACCCAAAGAGTAGTAGCTCATCGCTCAGCTCAATCAACTCGAACTGAAAATTGATAAATTCGGAAATTGTCTTGATCTCAGTATTCCCATCCAATAAAGACAATTGCTCTTGGCCATACATGTATCTTAATGCAACTTTGAACACCTTCTTGTCCACATGGCTAAAATCTATAGTGATCCCATCAAGATTTTGGTTTCCAGTACTTCTATCACTTCCACTATCATAGTCACTGTCACTATCATCCCATCTTTCAGAAAAAATAGTTTCAAAGTAAGCATTCCTTGACTTCAGGATATATGAACAGCATTCCAAGACTTCACCGTTCATTAATGTTATTGTAACATCGTTCTTGAAATTATCAATGTCTTGAAATTTTCGATAGAACTTCTTGGAGCGGCTATGAAACTCAACAGAAAGATTGAAGCGTTCTAAGAGTTTGTTAGTTTCATTCTTGATATCTCTGAGATGTGGATTTAGCGGATCGTCATCCCATATTCTGTGCAATTCCCCTGAGTATAAGAAAGTCACCACTATGACTAATGACTCCAGATGTAAGTTCTCAACCTTTATTATGCAATTCTGCACTTTCTCGAATTTGATATCATCAACAACAACATCAGTATCATAGATTATTCTGAACTCGTCAATAAAAAACAAAATCGATTCGTGTATACCGATCAGACAATCATCAATGTCAAATTTAAGATCGTAACCTTTACCAGTTGCAAAATCATTAGTGTTCAGAAACAGCTTCAGGTCACCTCTTATTATATCTCTAATGGGCTTGCTATTCAACTTTTTGAATGTAGACGAGACCTTTTGTGTCTTCTTCCATCTATGTTTATGAGAGATATATAGAGGATCCGAACCGTATGTTTCGTCGTCCTTTTCGTCCACCTCATCTCGGACAGAGATGGATGACAACCCCCAATCTATCTCACTTTTATTTTCATTCTGTGGTTTGCTCAAAAAATCAAGAGTTAGTTTCTCGTCATTAGGTGATACCAATTCTCTTTGCTTTCTGTCAGAATCCGCAATACTCAATGGTGAGAGATAATTGATATCATGTATGAAGTCATTTTTGGAAATTTCCAAAGGCAGCTGGTCAACATCATCCTTAATGAACCCAAAGGACGTAAATAAAGAGTCACAAGAAACTTTAACAACCTTTGATATACTTTCAATTTTCGTAAACTTTAAGTCTGACGATCCTTTTTTCGACATTCTTTTGAAAACACAACCAGACTTGGTAGCCACAATGATCGAACCATCCTCAGATATGTCGAAATCTCTGCATCTCAAGTGTCTATTTCTTGGGAACCATAGGGAGTTATATTTGATATTCGACGACTTTGAGAACATGTCAACGCCGAAGCTAGATATTGACCCATCGTCATATAATATGCCAATTTTTGCTGGTGATTTTGAGACAAGCTTGATGATCTCCTTCCTTCTGGAGAATCCTGATGGTCTAAAGAAATCAAACTCGTTATTCAGTGTTTTGTAGACAGGTATCTGAAACTTTAGGTGATTTCCATTAGTGAGAATATGACACTCATCAGTTTCCAATAATATAACAGTAGCAGTATCCAGCGCAATGACCTGTTTGATCTTCATATTAAATTCCAACTTTCTTGGGACCTGAATAATACCTTTATATTTACCATATTTAATGACATCTCCTGAACTCAAAATATCCATCTGGCCAATATTCAAGCCCCATATCACCAAACAATCGACTGTATAGGCAATACTATGAATCTTGGAACAAGTGATTCCGGTGACTTTCAGTTTCTTGATTGATGAATTTGTAATTCTTCTAGGCTCCTTGGCATAAGTATCTATTTTATCTTTTGATCTCTCAGTTTGATAACCAAGCTGAAATAGATTATTTAACCCCCAAGAGTAAACTTCACCCTGAGATGTTAAAGCCAAAGTATGCTCGTCACTAAGAGAAACCTCTATTATATGTTCATCATGAAAGAAATCCAGTGGTTTGAATCTATAGTTTGGAAATGACGTTCCATGTCCCAATCTACCTCTTGAAGGGTTTCCACATATGGATAAATTGTTGCTGACTTCATTGGATAATATTATGGAGTGATTTCTTGATAACTTTATATCCTTTATTCTTGGCCTCGTCAATCTATCAGCGATGCTTAATGTATGATCGTTCACTCTGCTATTCTCTAACTCGACCTTGTACGGTCTGTTTCTATCGTCAGAGTCTCCAGTTCCTAACAAATTATTGACATTCACACCCATTGTGAATGCATCTGATCCTCCTCGACTGTTTTTATCCCACCAGGTCTTAGTCTTTATGTGCTTTGTATCTGAGTCAAATCTTTTGATATAGTTGGTGTCTTTGTCACCTATTGAAATTGGGAAAATCTTCAAGTCTTCGAAGGAGTACTTCAAATGGTAAAGATCGAATGCTGTCAATCCGTTTCTGTCCTTAACCTTTACCAAGTCTTGGTTGTTATCCAAGAGCAGTTTGGCACATGAAAGCTTACCATAGAATAATGAATAATGAAGACCTGTCCATCCACTCTCATAATCTGTTATGAAGACATTGACATTATTGTTCTCCAACAGATTCCCCAACGAATCAAACCTTCCCAAAATACACAATAAATGGAGAATAGTTCTGCCATAAACATCTCTCTTGAGCAATTCTTGCTTTGATAGTTTCTTTAGTCGCGTCGAATACGCTGTTGTATCTAGTTGTTTCATTGTGCTCTAGTATATGATTTTGGGGCCTAAATATCAAACAGCAGGGAATTTCAGGCCACCAAGGTATAATATGATATTTTCAGCTAAAATTCAGTGATCTTGGGATAGTATATGAGCTGATGATAGCACAGTGATACTCTGAGTCTGTGGTGGCAACTACCTTTTGCTCTTCGATGCCATCTTCAAAATGTTTCGAAGCGAGTCTCGAAAAAAGCGTGTACGTACCGAAATCTGATAAACGTGAATGGGCAATGAATACAAGAATACAAGAATACAACAGGTTACGTCTCATCAATAATATCGAGCTACATTGGGGATCAATGGTTACGTCAATCCTATATTTAGCCAAGTGCCATCTAATTATTTGGAAATCCAGTAGGTGGCATCATTCCAAACGGTGGGAACATTCCAAATGGTATTATACCAGGCATGACTGGTAATTGCTGCTGTTCCGGTTTCATTGGTAATAAAGGCTTCTTGGAAGCCATGGCTGGGTCAGCAGATTCGTCTTCTTCATCCTCGTTCTTTCTTTTGATTCCTCTCTTCTCGAACTCTTCATCCAGCAGCTTTTCAATCTTTTCGTTAAGTTCACTATTTGGTTTCAATTGATCCAACAAAATATCTTCCTTCGAACAGCTCGGACACACAAAGTCAGATTCTAGTAAAAGATCCTCGATGACTGATCTTGAATAATTCTTACCACAACATGGAGTCGTCACTGGGTCGTGCATGATTTTATGTGTAACAGGATCCTTCAGCTCTTCATCAACAATCAAGTCATTAATAATGTCATTATTCTTGTTGATTCTCTTCTTGTAAGTTTCCCATGTCTTGTCATCTGCTACTTGACGCACAAACTTACCATCTTCATTCATCATTAAAGTTTTAGCTTCTTCTTCATTTGGGTTTTCAATGGTTTGAAGATATGTCTTTGGAATACCAGTAGTTCTTTTGACTCTTTTACCCTCCCAGTTTGGATCGTTGTTAGTTGGACAGTTTTTAATCCAATGATCTTTTGAACCACATCTATAACACATGTAACCTGGTGGCGGAGGTTGCTCATTGCCCTGATCTGCTGATGATTGAGCTGGCTTGTTGTATATAGGAGTTGCTGATGACATTGCATGCTGGGTCTCCTTCCATTGATCACCTTGGTTAGCAAACATGGATTTGATTCGTTCTTCTTCTGTCATTGTTTGGTTCCCTGTTTCAGCATTGTCATTGCTGTTGTTTGTGTTGTTGCTGTTGTTGTTGTTGTTGCTGACATTTAATGTGATTTTGGTTATCTTTGGTTTCCCAGTAATGTATCTTGATGCAGAACCTCTTCCATTCTTTTGCGCAGGTGACCTTCTTGCTACTACTGATGTAGAACGAGGTATTACTACTGTATCGTCTGCATATTCTTCATCGGTATCATTGTTATAAAGTCTCAAGTCAAAGTCTGTACCAGGTGCCAACTTGTTCTCGTTGATGATTTCTCTCTTCAGATCAAAGACAGTGATACCAGTACCATCAAAAAGTATTCTGGAGGGCTGCTTTTGAGATCTGAACCTATAAAAGATAGTAGATGACATGCCTTGGTTCTATCGCAGCTGAATTGGTTTTTGATCTAAGTGGGTTGTTACTGTATTGAACTTCTTTTCAGCTATACAAGATTATTTGGCATAACCATCACATGTACATGAATTATGTAAGCGACACTTATGCTGAATATGAGAAAAGGTCAATTTATGGTCACATTTCTTTCGCTATTTGGATATTCCTTTGGAGTTAATTGTAGGTGGTATGAACTAAGTGTGTTACTAGACTCGAGGCATCTTCAACTACCACTTCAATCCCAACAAGAGCCAATTTTGATTTCAAAACGCGTCGACTTTCTGGCCAAATTTTCCATTTTCTCGAATACGAAAATCAAACCAAGTTGAACCAAATTCAAACGACAAAGTGCCATCTCCAAACAATAGATTGTCTTTCTTGTTCGGGTCTGAGAGTTACACCGCCATTATAATGGACAATCTCAAGGTATACTTGAACAGCACGCATGTTCTGCTCAATGATACTCTATTTGAGTACTTCAACACAACTTTGAACGAATATTTAGACACAAACTCAAAATACCTACCATACCAACTCTCATTTTCCTTCATACTATGCATTATTCCAGTTCTATATATACTCTTCTTTAGAAACTCATCATCAAGACTAGAAAAACCAATAAAATTTCAATTGGAGGTTCCAATAGAATCTAAGCCTCACTGGAAGGGCAAAAGAATTCACCCAGTATCAATAAAGAATCCAGAAGAACCTCAATACATTCAATCATATTGTCCTGCAACTGGTCAATATTTGGGAAAATACAAAAGTAATACTAGAGATGAAATAGACCTCACGATCAAAAGGGCACAAGATGCTCAATTGATTTGGAAAAACTCGACTTTTGCCAAACGTCGCCAGGTTTTAAGATCATTAAGTGAATATGTTGTAAAACATCAAGAACAAATTGCAAGAGTGGCATGCAGAGACTCTGGGAAGACAATGGTTGATGCTTCAATGGGTGAGATTTTGGTTACATTGGAAAAGTTGAACTGGGTCATCAAACATGGTGAAAGGGCCTTAAAGCCATCAAAGAGAGCTGGACCATCAAATATTCTGATGAGCTACAAAGGTGCTGAGGTCAGATATGAGCCATTAGGTGTTGTATCTGCATTAGTTTCATGGAACTATCCTTTCCATAACTTGTTAGGCCCAATAATAGCAGCATTATTTTCTGGTAATGCGATTGTTTTGAAATGTTCAGAACAGGTTGTTTGGTCATCCCAATTCTTTATCAAATTGGTTCAAGAAGCATTGAAGGCTTGTGGACATGACCCAAATTTGGTTCAATTGATTTGTACGTGGCCAGAAGATGCTAATTACTTCACCTCACATCCAGGATTATCCCATATTACTTTCATCGGTAGTAAGCCGGTAGCTCATCATGTTGTCAAGGCTGCATCAGAATCTTTGACCCCAGTTGTTGTTGAATTAGGTGGGAAAGATGCATTCATTGTTTTGGATGATGCTAAAGATATTCAAAGTATTTCAAGTATTATCATGCGTGGTACTTTCCAGTCATCAGGTCAGAACTGTATTGGTATTGAACGAGTTATTGTTACAGAAAAGAATTATGATGAATTGGTTTCCATTTTGAGCGACAGGGTTCCTAAGCTAAGAGTTGGTTCAGATATCGATCAATTAGAAGATATAGATATGGGTGCCACTATTTCTGATTTGAGATTTGATGTTTTAAAGCAACAGATCAACCAGGCTGTCCAAAACGGTGCTAAATTGGTTTATGGAGGAGATAGATTTTCCCATCCAAATTATCCACAGGGTCATTACTTTCTACCAACATTATTGGTAGATGTCACAAGAGAAATGGACATTGCTCAAAATGAAGTCTTTGGACCTATTTTAACAGTTATGAAAGCTAACAATACCCAAGATGCCATTGACATTGCAAACTCTACCGGCTATGGATTAGGTTCTTCTGTGTTTGGAAGTACTTGGGAGGAATTAAACTTTGTTGCCAATAGCATTAAATCGGGTAACGTAGCGATCAATGACTTTGCTACATTTTACGTTTGCCAATTGCCATTTGGTGGTCAAGGCGGATCGGGTTATGGTAAGTTTGGTGGTGAAGAAGGCTTACAAGGTCTATGTAATATCAAGAGTGTATGCTATGATAAAATTCCTTTTGTATCTACTCAGATTCCAAAACCTCTTGATTATCCTATTCGAGACGAGGCTAAGGCTTGGAACTTTGTTAAGGCGCTAAACATTGGTGGTTATGATGATAGTATCTGGAATAGAATCAAGGCTATTGGATCCTTGGCGAAGAATGCAAACTGAGTGTGCAAAAAGAAGTAAAACTAACAAAATAATAATTACCCAAAAGTCAAAGCTTTCGAACTAGAAACCTAAATTTGTTACTCATTTATACACATTGATTATACCCTTTCTATCCACGCTTATAATCATTTCATAAGGTCTTAGTAGTACCGCTATTTCGTTGATTCTGTCATGGTGTCTCTTGATCAAATCATCTTGCTGCTTATTTATGAGTCCTTGATTTTTCCTCTTTGTTCTCTTTCGATCGGTCTCTGAATCGACTGGGTATTTTTCTGAGACGATTCTCAAACTTGGGTTGATCTGTGAAGTAGAATAAGTAGGGCTGTGTTGTGCATCTCCATTAGTAATTACTTTGGAACCTTCTGGGTGGTATATATTCCACAATAGTAAATCATAAGAGCCAGCCGTAGAGCCAATAACAAAAAACTGTTTCTTATGATCTATAGTGCATTCCAATAACTTAATTGCGGTTACTTGTTGGCCTAGATCATGATCCACAACACTCAAAGATTTGAACTGATCTACCAACTTCTCATTCGAATCATTAACTTCAGTCAGCTGAAATTTATCAAGGTTATTGATAGAGTTCGATCTGCAAAATACCTCACGGCATTGCCCAGTGCTAATATCCCATATACTTATCTCAGATTCAGCGGTTCCTCCAGTGACAGTAACAAATCTTCCCTTTTTCCTGTTCAAGTGATAATCATTGGAGCATGCTTCCAAACTCTCTATTGGAATTCCCTCTTTGAATCTCCATGACTTAAGATGTAATTGAAACCTTAGATCCCATAAATCCAATACTCCTTTAGCAGTCCCTACCAACAGCCACGTGTCATTCTGATCAACAGTAAAGGTCTCAATCAAACCATGTGATTTTGGATTTAACAATTTGAATAGTAAATTTCCCATTCGTATATCAATAGCCAGTATCTCACTATTGGTTGTCACAGCATATAACATGTGACGTTGGTCTCTTCCACTTCCAAATGCGATATCAACAGCATACTGATTTTCCATTGTGTAATCCCTGATGATGGTAATACCAGTAGGGATTGGCCTACTCTTCTTACCAGTTTTCTTAACGTAGTTTAACTTCATGATCCTGATTATTCCATCCTTCGATGCAACAGCAAAGCAGTTGTAATTGGGCAGAAACTTGATCTTGGTGATAGCATGTTCTAAATCAATAGATAATGCACTTACCTCTGATGAATTTCTCTCCACTTTCGAAGAATCCCAAACTTTGAGACAACCATCGTCATCTCCTGTCACGAAATATGAGTGATCTGGGGATATGGCAACCGTATTAACACTGCTTTTGTGTTCTTTCAGATGTGCTATCAATTCGCCCTTTGGAATCCAAGTTTTCGAAACAGTCAATCCTTCAAGAGAGGCAGTATTTGGTTCAAACTCAGTAAACTCGCTTAGCCCTGGTTCAATTTTAACAGTATTCAAAAATCTAGTAATGTACTGGTCTTTCCCAGTATAACTATTCTTTATCACAGAGGAAATGATAACTGGGTTAGTTAACTTGCTTGCCTGATTTATAGATTCTCCTCTCTTATCTGCTGGGTGGAATGAAGATTCCAACTCGCCATAAACGATCTCGTCCGATTCCATTATTGATGGAGCAGCCTTTGATCTACCCAAAATCAGGGAAGAAGTAGGGTCCTGTGGTGATATATTTCTGTTTCTCTGGGATAAAGCTCTATTTGAATCAATATTTAGAGCTTGAGGGGCTTCTTCTTCAATGTATTCCCTATCTGAATTTGATTCCAAAGGATCATTATTAAACTCATTCATGTTGGCTTCGTCTCCCTCACTCAATAGTCTTTCTTCTGCAAGACCAACACCTAATCTATCGTCAAACGCGGAATCCAAATTACTTTCAGTAGCATTATTCTGAGGGTTATCTTCCTTAAACCCAAAAGATTCTGCTTTGAATTCCGAATCAAAGAAGACGTTTCTAGGTAGGACTCCCAATTCTTGAATATCAACTTGATGTTTCTCATTTTCTTTCAATGTTGATCGCACCGTTAGCCGGGATATTCTATAAATATATTCTCTTAGATCAACAATTTTCCATAACTCTTGTTCAGTGAGCCCTGAGCTAATCAATCTATTGACCCAATTCTTATCTTCTGATGATAGCGGGATCTCCATATTCAGAAATACAATGGAGTTTGCAGATGATACTTTTGATGAAGAGAAGCCAGGAATAGGCTTGCTCATAAAGTCAATACCTCTATTACCAAATGCATCAGTATCAGTACTTCTCACCTGTTTCCAGAATAGTGTCTTTTCGGCTCTCAGGGACCAAGTACATGCCAAGTTGTAAACTGTTCTTGAAATTGGTCTTTTGCAGACCGAGAACAGAGTCTCCCAGCTGAAATCAGTGACTTCATATTCGATATAAGGCCTGATTATTGGATACAGCATGCAGTAGACATCAGCCGAAGATAAATTATCTGCAATATTGACAATCAAAAGCAATGTTGCTTGTTTTATCCATTCATTTGGGTGTAACAACAGTCTTGCAACATTTGATAATAAATCCCAAATATACTCCCTTCTAATGAGGCCCAGATCAGTCAAATCTTTGAAAGCTTGTAGAACTTTTATAACAACTAGCTCTTCCGGGTCTGTCAAAGTCTGTACTAATAGCGGCAGAATGTAATGCTCTAAACTAGTGGTACCCACATAAATAGCTAATCCGATCACCGATTGGACAAATACAACCCTAAGAGATGGACTTTTGTCATTCAAATACGTTATTAAGTGACTTAAAATCAAATCATTTGTCTTCTCTTTGCCAAAAAATGCGCATAATGGCAAAATATTTCTCAACAAGGCAATCTTAACGTTCGGTTCAGAATCGGTCAGAATAGAAATTGTGAAAGTCTCAAAATCAACCATTAAACTTTGTCTTGAATTTGAGTCCAATATTGGGTTGAAGAACCCATTTTCAGTCTCTGGATCAATTGAAGTTTCTAGCACATTATTCTTCAGTATCATGGACATCTCGTAGAACCTTAATGATGTCTGTGCTAAATATGGCAAACAGCTGGCAAACATCATCCGAACATATGGTGATGATTTTTGAAGAAGGATGGATAACCTTGGAATGATATATTCTGGGAACAATAAAACATTGACTGGGCCTACAGCATCCACCATTAATAATAATTGAGTTAGTGTTTTCAAAGCAGCAGCTTGAACGTTGAATGATGAATCACCCAGCAATGAAATGATATAAGGCAAAGATCTGTCAAGTTTCCCCTCGTCGTGTATTCTTTCACTGAGTGCAAGTATCAATTCTAACGCTTGTATCTTAGATTGCTCTTGTATGACGTTCCTCAAAGATGTGAATATAAAACTCAACAAAATCATTGCCGAATCATCGTTCTTCTTTATCTTCGAGGTTGACTTCAATGTGTAGTTTTTTGGTATACCAACTAAAGATAACTTCATCGACATCAGTTGACTAGGGGATGTAGGATCCCGATCAACCTTTTCGCCAATTTCATCAACTTCATATTCAAATCCCAGAGAGTAAGAGATTTTATCAAAATCATTATAAAGTCTGTTGATCTTCGTATCGCATTCAGTAACTCGTTCAGATAACTTGTAAGGTAATGGATATTCATTAAAACTTTTGAAATACTCATAAAGAAAAGTGTAAAAGTTTTCTGGGAATGCTGTTCCACGATATTTCTCAAGATATTCTTTTGTTGATAATCTATCATTTGGATTTATGCTAATCATGCTAGAGACCAGCTCTCTTATATCTTTGTCATTGATACCTGAAAGGTCGGGAACGAACTCCCCCTTTTTGTATTTGTATAACTGAGCAAGAGTAAAAATTGGGCTCCCTTCTAAAAATATTTCTGCAATAGCAGAACCAAGACTAAATATATCCATTTCCTTTGTAACTTTTGATTTTTCGTTGACTTTTTCGTTATCTTCATAATCAGCACTGCTCAAGAATCTTTCTGGGGCCAGATAGCATGTTCTTCTTTGTGAAGTGTCAAAATAAAATGAAAAGCTACCTGGATTATCTTCCGGTAGATAAACTGGTTTGAAAGGTGCAAAGTCTGTCAGCACAACCCAATTCCAAGACGTCACCAGGATATTCTCTGTCTTTATGTCACCATGTGTGATATCCTGTTCATGGCATTCATTCAATGCGTTGATGAACTGAAATATAAGCCATTTCTTCTCTATCGTTTCCAAAAATGGTCTTGTGCTGATTCTGTCGTAAATGTTTGTCTTTAGGTTCTGCCTTATAAGATAACCAGCTCTTTCAGTTTCGATCAATTTGATGTATGGTAAAACACTTGGGATGTTCAGCAATTTATTCTTTTGATTCTGTAGTACTTTCATGTATGGTCCAAGATCCATACCTTCCAGAGGCTTTATAAACACCTTGATGACAACAGATCCATCAGGATCATTTGCCCTTACAGTCTTCAGGAATCTCGAGTTTCCAAGCTGGTCTTGGTACTGTATCTGATCCAAGACATCAATGTATGCTGATGTTGCAATTGACGGAGCTGTTGGCGCCATGAGGGACAGATTGGAACCCATTGGCGGAAGCGTTGACTTGACTGTTCCTGGTCTGTCTGGAGAGTCTTTTGTCTTCTAAGCAGTTAACGATAACTTTTTGGATTTTCTTAAAGGGCCGGAATTCGCAGTCGGAATTGGTCTCCACAAAAAATGGAATAAACAAAGCACCTTTGAAGCGAAATATTCAGGTGTTTTGTTGTTTACCAAGGGTTCTGCAGCTGTGGATAGGCATGCTATAGGTCTTTCTTGTTATATATTGATATCTGTTGACCCAATAGTTCTTGCGAGTGCTTTAATAACCCAATATCTCAAATTGGTTGAGCAGAAATATAGACTGGATGAGCTCCGTATCATCACTATCTCTGACTCTGCGCAATATCAAGGTAGATATCGATGGTCACATTCTGAAGATAACTGATCTGGTGTCACACCCCATTTACAGCGTTACCATAGACACAGCCCAGCGAATGTTCTTGAAGAAATTTGAAAACACCATCGTGATATACTCCTTGTCAGGCTCAATAGTCAAAATCGTCACAGACGCAGAGCAAGAGCACTACCAACATCTGACCATAAACTCAAATAGGAAACCATTACAGTTTATCAAATGCATTACTCCAGATCAGTTTATAACTGGTGGTAAGTTTCAAGAGCTTCAAATTTTTGATTTCAATAACGATAACATCTCATCATCTAATCGTTGCCTACTGGAAACGCAAAGTGCAGGTGACAATATCTATTTCAAGTCCAGAGGAATTAATAATGATTGGATTGAGGACGTCTTGACAATACCCTACTTAGAGGGTAATGTTTCAAGAAATACTAATGGTGATATCGAGGGCGATAATGAATCAGATTCCGATTATGAGAACGAAGAGGATGATGAAGAAAACGATGATGATGACTATAGCAATGCGACCACAGAACCTCAATTTGGTTTACCAAGAACTCAAAGTTTTCCAACAATGTCTGCTTCAGGATCAGTTCCAACAATGTTGACAACTGACGATCAGTCATCTAATAGACAATATTACAACATATTTGCCATATCGAGATTTTGCAAGGTTCTCAAGTTCAATACCAAGATCTCACGACATGCATTAGATTCTTTCACACTGCCCAATCCATTGAAAGCAATCTTTTCAATGAAACACTTGCAGGACAGAACAATACTGGTGGTGGATGGATTTGGATATTGCTATTACTTTGACGAGGTGGAGTTCAAGCCAAAACAAATAATGGGCAGAATAGCTTGTGATAGGTTGAGCATTCTTGAGATGAATGATGATAATGAGACATTAAATGTCAAGAGAAAAGACACGCTGAAGAGATACAAGTTCACTGAAAAGGCTGTCTTCAGGATAAACTGTTGATCTTACCTACGTGTTAGCAGTCCAAGTAATAAACTTAACAATTTTACCACGTGACTTTTGTGGTGCGAACCATTTAATGGAATTTGTAATTTTTTTTCTGTCGCTGGTCAAACTAAACAAAGTAAACAAACAAAACTATTTTCAGAAACCTTTCAACTTAAGTGATTTTATCAACGAATTGTAAGTAATTGCTGTTTATCTTTCAATGCTATCGTCTGTCTCATTGTTTTGGCCTTCTTTATCGGTAACTGATATCTCATCTGAAGATTATCTGATTCTTTGTTCTGTTTGTTTGTTTTGATTTTGGTTTTTCTGATGACAAGCAAATTATATAAGCAAGCCTTCGAACAATCTCGAAGAATCTGGGGTATACCTTAGTTTCTATGATTTAGAGGTATTGATTATACTATTTCCTTTCCTGATCGATAATTGAAAGCTCCATAATGAAGAGTGCCTTGCCTTTGAGATTGGTGCTCAGATAACCATGGGAGGGGTTGAATTTCACAACGAAAAAGCTTACTAACAACTACATGTGCAGTCAACAAACAAACTATAATGTCATCATCAACCAGTTATTGGGATACCAGCAAGAAGAGAGTTGAGGAACAGATTGATCCTACTTTCAGTAGTCAACAAACTTCTTTGCCACAACACTTTGGCCACCTCCAACAAGCTACAAGAGCTGAAAACAATGTAACACAACAAACTCCTGTGACTTCTGAGGAGAACTTTGCTGTTGCTGCTGCTGCTGTCGAGGCTGCTGTTGTTGAAAATGTCAATGCCATCAATGGAAGCACTCAATCATCAGACGAAAATGGTCTCACTCGTCATGGAAAGAAACTCACTGACACTAAGAGAGCTGTTCAAAACAGACTTGCTCAAAGAACGTTTAGAAAGAGAAAAGAGGAACACTTGAGAAAGTTAGAAGAGGATATCAAAGAAGTTACTGCCTTGAGACAATTAATAGAGAACTTGAAGCAAGAGAACATGCAATTGAGAGATTACTCATTGGCCTTGCAAGCTAAATTGATCGAGCAAAATGATATCCCAGTTCCTCCTCCAGGAATTTATCACAGAGCACTTGCTAAAAAGGAATAATCAATCAGGGTGTATATTTGTTATTATGAGGTTGTGTATATTATCTAGGAGGTATAAATGGTTAGTGTTAATTAATCTTTTTGATTAGTTACATCTTTTTGAATGAAAATGTTGTCGGTCTTTTTAAAAAGTTCAACCAGTTAGGCTACGTAGCTCTTCAATTGGATTTGCTCTATATGCAAATTCAAATTACCAATAAACTAGATGGTAGATAATTACTCTATCACATGAGTCATGACGTAGAAATAAATATTTCCCATTTGCTAATTCTATTTTTTTTTTCTTGCAGGTCGGTCGCCTATAGGCTATGTTACAGAGATAATTAAGGTTGCTACCCTAGACATCGTCACCGATATTGGAAATTAGAAATTCAAGTATAAAAGCACAATCTGAGTACTTCGTTTGAAAAGCACTCCATCAACAACATAACTTACACACACAGCTAGTAAACAAAACTACAAGCATGGACACAATAGTTAAATGGGGATTGAAATACATCTCGCAGCGAGTAAGTTGATCTTGATTACCAAGAAGTTCAAGATGAGCTAGTGACTGACAGTAAAGTAATAGGTATTCAGAGAGAATCATTTTAATAAATTTGGAACAGAGGATCCGTATTATGAAGAAGTAAGTGCACCATTGTATTATATCAGCTTTGCTATCCAGCCAAGGCCAGTACTAACGCGCATATTGTGACACCAGCACGAAGTCCAGCAGAGTTCATACTTTTCATCTTCTCCATCAATGAAGAAAGTGAAAACACCAAGAAAGCCACCTCCAGGAATCAGCTCTAATGATGAGACAGTCTTGAAGAAAGTTATGAGAAGGGCATACCATCTTGATATGCTGTTCAATGTTTTTGGGTACAGAATTGGATGGAACGGTATTGTTGGTATGGTACCAGTCATTGGAGATGTTTGTGGTTTCATCTTTTCCTTGATGTTGTTCAGAACAGCATTACAACTGGATGATGGGCTACCTTATGCCGTTCAGTTGAAACTATTGGGTAACATTGTGATTGACTCGGTGCTTGGTCTGATCCCAATCGTGGGAGATCTCGTAGAGGTTGCTTACAAGGCCAACTCAAGGAATGCTTTGATTTTGGAGAAATACCTAGAAGCCAAGGGACAGTTCAACATAAGTCAAGGTAAGGCTCAGAAGAGAACATCTTCTAGCAAAGGTGATCATTCAATATCATCTGCTGAAACGGCTAGACCAAGATCAATTTCAGATACGACTCATGAACCCGACGTATCTGCCACATTCTCCAGTCCTGATTATGAATACGATACATCAGAAACATCTGTCAATGAATCTTTCAAACTGACCAACCGCTATAACAAGGAATTTTAAGAGTCCTTACCAGTTACCAGCTGATTTTTGACAAATTATAAGCTCAATTATTATATTTCTACAGATCATGATACCACAGTCTGCGAATTAGGCTCAGATATGCAGATATTACATAGCACAAATAAACGTATTCAAAGACCTTCAATATGACCAAGCGCCAACTAAGATTAATTACAGCAGCTCAACTGTCATACACGTAACTTCTCTCCCAATTCAATTTGTAAATTATATGATAAGTAGTAAGTTCGTTTGTGTTACATTCACTAATGTATACTCAAGCTGAATGATTCAATCAAGATTCAAATTCATGGCTCCTCTCTGGTGCTGTGGTCGATCACGTCGTGTGTTTAATTTCTTGTTGTGCTCTTTCGATGGTGCTCCTGGCTCAAACAATAAACGTAAGCTTATCGTATGTTAATACATCCCCAGTCCAACTCTATCAAGGGTCTTTACAGCCCCCAAAGATTAGAATTTCTGTATCGTTAAGCAAATAAAAAAAATGCGATCTCTGTGGATCGAACACAGGACCTTCAGATCTTCAGTCTGACGCTCTCCCAACTGAGCTAAGACCGCATACTTGTTGAAAATAATTTCTTCCTGATCTTCTCACCATTTATGGTGCCGGGTAACTTAAAATTGCAAAAACTAAGATTTTGCCAGATTACCTTGATGTTTTCTATGAAATTAATCATTGCCTCTGCTCTGTAGTCGAGTGAAATACAACTGAGGTAATTCTAATGGATATTGAAGACGAAAAGAAGATAAAATCAAAAAATTTGCCAAATTTGAAGTTTTTACATCTAAAAACTTATTTCCAAGTTGTTCTAAAATATATATATATATATTACTAATATTTGATATAATTGATTTAAAAAAGTGCTTAACGACCTCGAAAGTGTATAATGTTTCTTTTAGTCAGTATAATATATCACCATCGACTTGTAGTACCATGTAGACCCGAATTTTCAAGCTTTAGATCACTTAATTACGCACCAAATTAACGGTGTTATCTTATAGTTCTGAAAAATACGCTTAACAAAACAGATAGGGCGTATTTATTGGTCTGCTATAAAACAGTGATGGTTAGCTGTTAGCTACAATTACTACCAAGGATCGACATCAAACGATAATGTTTTAGGTGGTTAGGTCTGGATATCCTATAATGCTATATCAATATCAAACTATCTATGGAGTACAGATGTAGATGGTGCTATCATAGGTCCATCACATCTTGAATTGTCGATTTCTGTTCATCGTTTAACAACTTGAAGATTTCAAAGTAAACTATTTGATCACCACCGCTTTGAAGTGATAACATAGTCTCTTTGAATGCAGCGAAGACGTTGATATCATCTAACAGGGAATGCGCTAATGCATCTTCTTCCAACTCTTCATCATCGTCATCATAGTCATTATCAAACAAGTTGTCGTTGTCAATGGCGTTTTTATATAGTTTGTCAGCTTCATCACTCAAGAACTTCAAATAATCATCATTAGCGTCAGCATCATCTTGCTCGTCATCTTCGTAATGATTACTTTGATCCCAATTACCACCAGCACCAGAATCATCAAATGCTCCCTCATCGCCAACATCAAATTCCTTTTTACGCTTCTCGAGCTCTTTGATAGCATTTGGTAAAACATCTAATATCTCTGCCAATTTGATACCAAATTGTTCTAAGACACCGGCACCAATTTGAAACTTATGCAATTCATTGGAGGATAAACCTATAATACTCAATAGACCTAGCATCGATAGCTTCAAGTCGAAGACTCGAGTCAATCTTGGAATTAATTGAAACCAAGCATTCAAAATTGGAAGCAACAATGATCTGGACGTTAACACTTCAAGGGTTATGGAAGGTTGATAAACTAACGAGCATATGATTGTGTTTATCATATTAACTGCATACCCACTAACTCTTCCCTTTCCCTTCCCGTTCCCGTTCCCATCGTTCTTACCGAAATTATTCATTGTCTCAGTTAACAATTTAGGAGAACAGCGTACAAGGTTATTGAGGACCAAGGTAACGATCGGCTGGATGAGCTGCTGAGAGCTACCGCCCATGGACAGAACCAATTTTGTGGCGATTTCACCTGCGAACGACAATTCAGTCTTGGAAGTCTGAAATTCATCGTCACTATCATCATCATCAGCGCTATTGGTAGTTGTATGATGCGTACCGCCATTATTACCTGAGCCTGAATTATTCTCTAAAATGACTTTAACCAATTGGAATGTCATTTCGACACGTTTGTTAGACAATGCTGAGCCATTTCTTAATTCCTTAGAACCATAGGTCAAGAAATTGTTCAAACTTGGCATCCAATCTTCTAAGTACAACATTGATAATGTATCTCTGGATGTATCTTGATTGAGAAGTGAAGCTAGTAATAAATCAAATAAGCTCCAGCAATTATCGGAAACGGTTCTCATCAAGAAGGTTGAATTTTCAATCAGTTCACCAACTTCTCTGAAGAAGTCTTCCATGTCATTAATGAGGACAAACTGTACAATTGGAACAAATGTCTCTTCTAATTTGTAAACAACTTCAATGGAACTTTCAAAAGAAAGTAGAACAGTTATCATAGTATTCAAAACACCCAAAGCAGCCATTTGCTTCTCAGTAGTGTCTTCATATCCTGCTCCACCTGCTATTTCATCAACGTCAACATTTGCAGCATCGTTAACTTCTTTCGCCAATCTCAAGAACTGGGCAGATAGATTGCTCATCAAATCAACCCCAAATGGTTGAAGCTGTTCATTAAATACCTCCACCATCTCTTGCATGACACCTGAAATAGAATCTGAGTCTAATTTGTTTGACAACAATAACAAAGTCTGCATAGTTGGCAAAATAACTTCGCCCAAGGCTTCCTTGAACTCATTATAACTCAAATAGTTTTGCAATGCTAATGATGCCTCCAACTGAATGGCCATGTTTTCTTCAGGATCATTGAAACAATGTAGAATACCTCTATAAAGGATGGAGAGGTTTGCAGTATTTTGAATCTCAACTTCTGAAAAGTTGGAGATGATCTCACATGTTCTTGCCCTGATGAAGCCAAATTTGTTTGCTAAATGAGGGAATATCAAATCCACTAAGAAAGTCTCCATTTGACCATAATATTGTGAACTTTTTGGAGTTAACTGCTCAGCAAGTGCGCCAATCAAGCGAAGTGCACCTTCTAACTGTTTGGCTTCTTCGACATTCATATTGTCTTTATTTCTGAATTGTGATAATAAGCCAAAAATGAATTGTAAAATTGGTTCCAAGGTTGTTTTCTTCTTCTTGGTTGTTAAAGCTTGAAGTAATGATAATGCAGCTATATCAGGATTATTGTTTAGACCAAAATCATAAAGTTCCAAATGTTCATGAATGTATTCCTGTTGCTCATATTCAAACATTTCCAAAGTTTCATCTTTGGGACATAACAATGGGAAAATAAAGTGCTGGATTAAGCTTTCATAATGAGGTTTGATGAAACTAACCCATATCTTCTTTTGCATAATCGAGCGTTCCAAAGTATTGATAATATAATATAAACATTGATTACTTAGCCAAAGCTGCTTTGAAGACCAGCTTTCAATTTGTTGGAAATAAATAGACAAGACAGTTGAAATAAACTGTTCAGAAAACATAGTTTTGAATTCCTCGTAGTTGTATCTCTTGGACAGGGATTGAGATCCATATCTGTTGAACAATCTATGAATATTAGCATATGCCCATTTCTTGGCCTTGACGTTTGGGTCCATTGATCTCTCAGCATCATCAGCGCAATTATTCAAGTAACTAGGTAGTTCCTTTGTTAGAACTCTAATATGGAATTGACCCCAGCTTTCTAATTGCTGTCCTGATTGTAAAGGAGCTGGTAAATCATGGAAAGTAACAAATTTGTAAATCTTCAACAATAGGGTTAATAATTCACCAGATTCCACAGTCTGTTCTTGGTTCAAGAGAGAATCACCTAGTTGAAGTAAAGTTGGGAAATACTCTAAGATTAAAGGGTCTAATTCACCACTTCTTTCATCATTTGAATGCCATCTAAAAGAACGAGCAATTTCAGAGAGACAAATCAAACTTGTAAATGCAGCATTTAGATCATTTTGGTATAGCAAAGACATTGCTGTCTTCGGAAGGTCCCTCCAGTCTCTAGGATAATCTGCACCAATAATTGTATTAATAACAGGTATCAATTGCTTTCTCATCTTATTGCTCTCCAATGAGACCAAGCATGGTAATAGTCTATCTCTGATGATTGGTTTTTCATCGTTGTCAATTGCTTCTTGATCTCCTTCTTTTACCTTCCAGTGGCGGACGATTCTGTTTTTGAAAAAGACAGCAGTGGCAGTCTTGATACCAAGATCCACTGAACCATTTGAGAGGATGTCAAGACAAGCGCCCAAGAAACCTGGAGCAGCCTGTACTATACGCAACTGATTCTCGGCATTCATTCTGACTTCATGGTTAGGCTCCAGAGTAGCCTTGAAGCAGACTAGCAACGCATCGACATTCATTTTCTCAGTAACACACGGAGTTGCTTTGAACAATATTTGTCTGGTATTGATTCTCAACCGTCTGGAATAATGTGCTGAAGTTGCAGTATTAAAATGCTGAACAAGCTTGAAATCTTCTTGTATGAATTTTGTAAAAATTTTAATTTTTTTTTTTTTTTTTGTCTGTGCTTTTTTTTTTTTTTTTTTTAATAAAAAAAATAAACAAAAAAAAACAAAACAAAAACAACAAAACCAAAAAGGACAACAAGAACAAAAACAACAAGAAGACATCCAGAACGATCAACATGCTTATTATCCCTGTCCTTGTTGGGTTCATTGCAACCACCTTGTTGATACCATTTTTGCCGCAGGCAGTCGTCTTTCTCCAAACACAATTCCCTGGCTTGGATTCTCAAATTCGTATGTTGCCTTGTTTCAATTTGTGGTTTTCCATCTCATAACGAAGTGCTAACAAAGTGGAAATGCTTTAATTTTAGGTCTTTTACTGGGTCAAGCTCCTGTTGAGTATGTTGTCTCTGAAACCACTGTATTTGAAACTGTTGTTTCAGAATCATCTACTGTCGTTTTGTCTAGTACTTCAACGATCTCAGTTGCTGTTCCTGTTGTCACCGCTGCTGCTGCTGCCTCATCTTCTGCCATTCGTCAAAATGACATTACTCAAGATTTTCATCTTTTAGTTAATGGTTTGTATGATAAAGTAATTCAACCAGCTTGGGGATTTGTTGTTGAGAAGTTCCAGGAATATGTTTCTCCATCAACTCAAGAAAACATTTCGGAATTTGCCCTCTATTTGTTTGAGAAAGCTCAAATTCTTGCTGAATATTTGACTGAATTTGGTTATAAGGCATATGAGACTTTAGCTACTGAGGAAAACGTTGCTCTTTTCAAGCAATACGAAAATGAAATCAAAATTGCTGGTTCGATCATTGCTCTTTTATTTGTTTTAACCTTTTTGATTGGAGGCTCTTCCACCAAGAAGGTTGCCACCAAGGGTTCCGCGCCAAACAAAGTAAGTCAACTACAATCCACATGTTCAATCGATTTTAAATCAAAAAGAGAAGAAGATCAAATTACTGACTCTATTAACGAAAAGAAACTTAGGCCAATCAAATCTGGTGAAAAACTTAGGCCAATCAACTCCAACGAAAAACTTAGGCCAACCAACTCCAACCAAAGACTTAGGCCAATCAACTCCAACCAAGAGCTTAGGCAAGAAGAAGGGGAAGAAGGCCAAGAAAGTTTAAGGATTGATCTTGAAGCTTCGGTTATAATCAATGAAGTTTCTTCAAGTGATATTTCAAATGCTGATGATATATTAGAGAAAATAATAGAGGGAGAAGTGGGAGCAGAAAAAGAAGAAGAAGAGGTAAAAGAAGAAGAAGAAGAGGAAGAAGAAGAAGAAGAAGAAGAAGAAGAAGAAGAAGAAGAAGAAGAAGAAGGAGTAGAAGAAGAAGAAGAAGTAAAAGAAGTAGAAGAAGTAGAAGAAGAGGAAGAGGAAGAAGGTGGGGACGTTGAAGAACACACCAGAAATAGTTCACTATCATCATTATCACAAGAAAGCTCATTTGAAAGACATGAAAAGATTGTTGACAACAAATTAAAGTCTTTAAATACCAATTCTATTCTTTTCAATCAAGATAGCAATATAAACAATATAAACAACAATAATAATAATAATAACGATATTAATAATACCCATAAAACACTCAATACCAAAAAGTCAAATTCATCAATGATATCATCACCATCACCACCAAAGAAATTAGTTTATAAGGATTCCATATCAATTATGTCTTCATCATATAATTTCTCAACATTAGATTTCAAAAACAAAAACCAACACCAAAGTAAGCGAACCAAAAGTCAAACTTCAATCAATGGTTCTCTTTTTATAGAAAAAGATAGAAGTAATAGTACAAGTAGTGGGAATAGTGTTGGAGATGTTTCAATTGGTGAAATAAATCAAACCAATGTATATTCTCAAACGTTTATAGTTCCACATCTGAAAGAGATTGATATTTTAAGCATTCATGAACAATTAACTTCTTGAAGTTTGAAGATTTGATGTTTGATGTTTGATGTTTGAAGTTTGATGTTTGATATTATTTTGATTTGACACATGAACCCCTCCAACGTTTAATGAATTTTTGAGTTTTTCCTTTTCTAATGTCCATTCTCACTGGTAGTGGTAGTTCATGATTACGTTGTAATGCTGTAACCTGATACCACAACCTATATATTGTTCAAGTAGAGTAGATGTTTATAGACTTGTTGACTTGTTTTCTTAAGTCTGAAGCTGTGAGATAATAAGCTGCGTTTGTAGTTCCCCGAAGCAGCAGTTGCTTCCCTTTAAAGCTCTGCGACAGACCAGCTTGAAAGCAGAGATAGACGGTGGTAGGTGGTTAGTAGTTACTAGCAAGTAGCATGAGTGTAGCAGTGATGGCATATGCTGCTGTGCCAATTCTGGTAAACGATACTGATCCTGATATCCTGATAAGCGTTTCGAGCAGCTTGGCTGATAAGTTCAAACTGGACCGGTATTAATGAAGCAACTGGTATATAAGAAACTCACATTTTCCCTTTCAACAACAGACTGTCTGCTAACTACTAGTAACTACCACCACTACCAAATCACCAAATTAGTATGACAGTGTCTATTGTGCCAATCACCTCGCAAGACCAGTTCGAGTCATGGGAAAGACTATGGAAGCTCTACCACGTCTTCTACAAGAGCATCGACAGCCTCACCGACAAGGTGACAACAACAACCTTTGCCAGATTCCTGGACGACGCTGTGCCAATGTGGTGCGCACTCGCCATCGACTCTGACACGGGCAAGGCTATTGGGATGGCGACATACCTCACCCATCTCGACACCTGGAGCGTTGAGGACAGACTCTACTTGAACGATCTGTACGTTGATGAAGACAGCAGAGTTCGTGGGGTTGGTAGAAAGCTGATGGAATACGTCTTTAAGGAAGGTGAAGACAAGAACTGCCCAGTGGTTTACTGGAACACTGCATTTGACAACCACAGAGCTCAATTGCTGTATTGCAAAGTTGGTAAGAAGGCTGGTTTCCTTTCTTATAATAAGGCTTAATCAATCGGAGCACAATTGATCTTGAATCGAGTTTCTATATCTTTGTTGATCATATTAGTTTATGCTGGTAATATACAAATATGACTATTTGAGTTTGAGTTTGAGTTTGATTTGCTTGTCATACGCGAATAAAACCTTTGTAAGTTAGTAGATGAACCTTACATTTATTAGCAACTAAGTATAACCAACGTTTTGACGTGGGTTACAATTGACCAGCTTTATGAAACTACAGTATATAATCATAGGAAGGATCAGGATAAACCGTTATCAGTTTTTTTATTATATTATATTTACATGCTGTTCATAAAGACCATTAAAAATCCACACTCCCACTTCCTTCTCCCACTCTACTTAATATTCGTACGTATCACCATATCATATCATGCAATTGCACCAAGACTCATTAATAACAATTGTATAAACAATTGCAAAGACCAAAATCCAATTCTTCTCAACCGTACATTCATAACTTCTTGATTGATAACATAGTTGGCAAATGCATCATAAACTCCAACACTCATATCATCCATCAATAATGAATCATAAATGGTCCAACTACCATTAAAATCTTGAACATCCTTCACAATTTTACACTTTATTGGAATATATGTCTTTCTTGAGTTAATGAAACCAACAATAGGTTGAATCAAGGCATAGTTGACATAAGATAAATCATTTGTAAAAACAGGAATAGCAGCCTTCACATTATTTAACTTAATGTAAAGATCCATTATAAAATATTGTTTATCTAATTCTTTCTTATCAATATTTCTAGTTTCTGATGCATTTGTAGTAGATAAATTAGAATCTAAAACTTTCTCTTGTTTGACACCTCTTCTAACATTATTGGCAATAGCTTGAACAATTTCAGACATATTAATCTCATTATTATCTTCAGGAATCATGATATCACCAATCATATCAACTTCTCCACTAGTTATCCAACCAAATGGACCATCCATACCTGTGTTCAAATGATCAACATTCAATGAATCCACTCTACAACGTGTCACTCTTTTCCAATGTTCATTGGTAAATGAGTTTGAAGATATTGATAAATCATCTTCATCATCATTATTATTATTATTATCAACACCCAATCCAAAATTGTTATGTGAAATACTTGTTAAGGGGTTAAAATCATTGATCTTTTGTCTTTTATGAATAGTAAATAAGGATTCATCATAAGAACCTGAGATGTTATTAGCATTCAAGAAATCGTAAAAGAGCCAATTCTTCCTCAAGACAGGTAATTCACAAGTAAAAACACTAACATTGAAAGGTCTAAATGCATCAGGTTGACATAGTGTAAAGAGAACATCTTCCATTCTAAAATTATTGATTTCAAAATCACCAGGTTTATGAACATTTTTATAATTTGTGGCATCATCACCTTCAGCCCAATGAACATGTGTTCTATCAACAATACCTCTCATACCTTTTAATTCAACTTCATCCACAATTCCTCTACCGTTCAAGAACTTATTGAATGATAGTGAGATATTAACTTGTTCAATGGTTAAATCGAATTGAGTATAATTCCCATCATCAAACTCTTCATCAATTTCTTCTTCAATCTTAACTTCATCACCGTCTGAATTTCTCACAACAGCAGAAGCAATAGCATCAGCTTGATTTCCCTTCTCCACAGAGTTTTTATTTTTATTCTTTGGTCTTCTTGATACAAAACATTTATTGAAAGATATTCTCCCATCTGACCAATCTGG
The DNA here is from genome assembly GCA_030582235.1 of Ruyongia ponderosae. Taxonomy (NCBI): domain Eukaryota; kingdom Fungi; phylum Ascomycota; class Saccharomycetes; order Phaffomycetales; family Wickerhamomycetaceae; genus Ruyongia; species Ruyongia ponderosae. Next base: position 10,188 of record JAKTWV010000066.1, on the reverse strand, counting down.
TACTATAGCACTTTCAAAGAGAACAGTCATGTTTGAATTTTTTGTAATGAAATTTCCCAGAGTTTTGGCCACTAATTCTTGAGCAAATACTGTATTCATAGAGAAGATTACCAAAGATACAAATGTTGTTGTACCTAGTATGAATAGAAGGGCATTACCAACAACAATCCATGAAAAGAAGGCACCGAAATCATCAGAATTAAATGGTTTTGTACTTCTCTTCAAAAGCCATTTCATTCGAATTGAAAGTCTTTCAGTGAAACTTGTGGCTTTGGAGAGGAAATATTCCTTTGTGTTTGGTTTGATTTCATGATTACTAGTAGTTTGATGTTGGGTGGCGTCTTTTATATGATCTTCAATCTTTTTCTTAATGTCTAAGTTTATGTCTAGTTGTTTGCTTGTGTTATTTGTATTATCATTGTTGTTCTTACCACTAGAGTTTGAGTAATGTCGAAGTTGTGAATATGATATAAGGTTTGATGGTGATGGTGGTAATGATGTAAAGGATCTTGGTTGGTTTCTCAGGTTAAGTAATTGAGGTTGATGACTATGAGAAGAGCGAACAGCAGCAACAGCAGCAGAAGAAGCTGCCTTTATTCGAAAAGAAGACTTTGTGCTGAGAAATCTGCAGCCATGTACCAGAAGCATCCACTATTGATTTGCTAGCCCCTACTGTCTCTATCCCAACTAATACGTGCTTAAACTTCATCATATTCTAAAGCAAAATTTCCGGTCCTCGTTGCTATTCAAAAAATGGCAGAATATATTCAAAACATCCAGACACCATTTAATGTGTCAATAAATCACGTGATTTTTTATTTTTTTTGAATTACCCGGAAATTATTGTAGAAATTCTGAAAAATTTTCAGAGATGAGCTGCTAGAAAAGGTACAAATTGAGTACGCTTGCAACAAGTATTTGTCTATATTTCACCATCAACAGTACAGATATGAGCTATTCGCATGGAAAATTTGGCTCTGCTGGTTCTCTGTATGCCACATCCACTTCCAAACTGGGAAAGAAGGAAATCAACATCTACCATTTGAGCCAGGATCAATCTACTTCACAATCCACCATTGTACCTCAATCATCTTTAACATTGACTTTCTCAATAGATTCCAAGTCTGATATAATTGATTTCGACTGGATCCAAGCTGCTGAGCAATCTGATAATAACAAGAGATCAAAGAGATCTTCTTTCTCATCAAATGGATCTTCAGATTCAACTCATAAATCATCATCATCATCATCCTCTCCTTTAAGTTATTTGGTGGTATTATTGAAGGATGGTACAATTTTAGTATATTCACCATTCCAAAAGAAAGTCATCAATGAGATAAATACAAAGGAATCCTCATTATCTGCGCTATGTGCATCATTTGGCAATTCCTTTTGGGTTGCTTCCAATCAATATCTATTAGAATATGAAATCAATCAATCTTCTCCAAAGAATAAAACCAAGTTACCAAAGGCTTTTAATGGTAAGACTATAAAGAAAATAAAATCAATAATAGTTAATAAGCAAGTTAAAACCATGATTGTGGCAACAAATAATAGATTATCCACTATAAGCATATCAAAATCCGAACAACCAGAATCATTTCAATATCCAATCATCAAAACTGGTAACAAATCATCATTCATTAACTCAATAGAAATCATCGGAGACCACATCATATGCTCAAAAGCTAATAACATTGAAGTTTATTCTCTTTCAAAGAAGGCTTTAGAAAAGAGTCTAACAACTATTGAAGATATTAAGTCATTATTCATAATCAATAAGTTAACAATTGGTTCTCTTTCCATCAAGGGCTCAGTTCAAATATTAAGAAACCCATTCACTGAGACTAACTCAGAAACTTTCATTATTGCATCAAATGAATCCTCCACAGGATTTGAAAGCATTTCATTCAACGAGAAGAGCTTCTTCTTATCATGGTTTGACTATGAACCAAAGTTCAAATCTTTACCAATCACTGACATTACAGCTAATAACAAATCCAAAAATATTGAAGTTGATATCCAACGCAAAACAAAGGAACGTCAACTATCAACAACTATCAATAATAATAATGAATTAAAGATCATAGAAATCTCAGAGTCAATAGAATCAGATCCTAAATTATCGGTACGAGAAATTGAACTCTTCACAATCATCGACAAGAAGTTATCACAAGAACTAACAACAAGTATATCATTCGAGATTTTGAATACTTTAGTATCAAATGGTGATATTGAAAAAATTCAATTTGTTGTTTTACAACTTTCTGAAGAGTCTGCATTCAAATTATATAAAATCATTTCATCAAGAATTGAATTGAATCCAACAGAATCAGCAACATTGAATGATTGGTTGAAATGGATCTTGATCAATCATAATTCTATCATTAGTGGAAATAGTACCAATTCTTTCAAAAGTTTGAAGACAGCTTTGAGTAAGAGTGTCAAACAATTACCAAGTCTCTTGAGTCTTCAAGGTAGATTAGAATTATTACAATCACAATTACAATTCAGAAATCAATTATCAAAAGATACGGAATCATCTTCCTCTTATATTAACGGAACATCTGCTTCAGAAAAATTGATACAACAAGCTGATGATGATATCGTTTACGTTAATGGTGAATTGGATGGTGATGATGTTATTGGATCCGTCGGAAACTCTGACAGCGGTGAAGAATCATCTGACGTTGAAGAATTTGATGATGAAAATGATCCCTCTCCAGTTTCAAGACTTGATAATGACAATGATGATGAAGATGACGATGAATATATTGTTATTGATGGAGAATGATCAAATATTGATAATTATCAGGCATTAGACAGGGGAGAAATACAGACAGAACATTTTATAGATAAGCTAGATGTAATTTGTGAATAATAAATAAACTCCAAAACTTTTTTTGCATTAATCAGTCATTATTATTTACAAGGTTACGCTTACATTAATGAATTCCTTCATTAGTACTCTATAAACTTCTTAAAACCAATATAAACTCCAGTCGCAATCACAGTATATTAATACAATGCTTATCATCCCTCGAACCATGCAATACACATAACATGGAACACCCCTTATCACGTCTCCTCATTTTCTTTAAAATTATTATTCCCATTCTTATACTCATCGAGATAATTCATCCAACTCATATCCATCCCCCATTGCAAAGCTTCATTGCTCATCTTCTCCACGATATCTATGCGGAAACCCTTAAACATATCATCCATCAGAGAAGATCTGCTTGGTGTCAATGCATCCATCATGACACGGTATTGTGGAGTAAGTGTACTTTGATCTGATGTCCCAGTTGATGGATATTGTAGATCTGTTAAACTTCCAACACCACTAGTACCTTCTGGAGATGAATCAATAACATCATTATATCTAGATATGATATTACCATGTTCATCTGTAGTAGATTTACCATCAGTAACAAAAACAGCAGGAGCTTCAAATTTGGTTGATGATGAAGATGATGAGACATCTGAAGATAAAGATGAGTACAAATTGTATTTGATGGCCAATTTCTTTTCTGTTGGGTTGGGAGAAAGATACATTTTGTTATCAAAGACCATTGTATACCCCATAACAAATCTAACTTTATCAATATCCAATTCATATTTCTCCTTTGTCAAATATTTATCAATATGTTGATCCACACATTTGAATAATGCACTGAAAATAAAAGTGGAAAGACTTATATCAAATACTTTTGGAAATGATTCATTCTTGATTCTTAATAGAAACGTACAACCAAATGTAGATGTAGCATGCATGAATGCAGGAGATCTAAAACCAAGATTTATGATATTTGTCATATCAGTTGGATCTAATCTCTCCAAATCACCAATATTTAAAAGATAATATTCTCTTGGAGCTTTAATGGCAAATGATTTTTTTTTCAAGACATATAATTCAAGAGCAGTCATTGATTCATAAATTCTAATCAGTAATACATTTACCCATGACATTGTATTCAATGATATTTCAATGGCCATTGCCAATAGTTGAGGATTATTGACATTGCTTTGACAAATTAAATTCATTCTTCTCATAATTTCAATAAGATGCGAGATAGTGATGACAGCATATTTCAAAGTAGCATTATAATAAACTATTTTACTATTATTTTTAGAATCCGAATCATTTAATTCAACAATATCTTTATCAACAGTACCAACAAACAACATTTCATAAAGGATATAAAGAACAAAGCAAGCAAAGATTCTCAATCTGATCTTTGTGATGAAAGAATAAGTTTCTTCATAATTAAGAGAAACTGATTCAAGGGTTATTAAAGTTTTAGATAAATCTATGACACCATCAATTTGTTCAACTTCTTTAATGATTGATAATAAATCTTGTTCAGTGCATTCTTGTTTAAGATTAGTTATTAATTTAACAACTCTTGTATTTATTGAAACCATTTTATCAACTAAATTTTGTAACTCCTTATCATTAAATCGATCATTTCTTTTCACAGGATCATCTTCGACCTCAATATCATTGACATTAAAAGATTGAGGTTGACCAGATTGTAAACTTCTAAATGATTCAATAGTTTTTATATATGACCAAATATTTTTCAATAAAGTTCTAAATTGTTGAGGTTCGTCTTTATAAATGATATCAATATCTCTATTTAAACCCATTGATATTGCTAACCCAATAGCTATGTTATTTAACAATGATGGACCACTAACAATGAAATCAATATTTTCAAAATCATATGGATTAACGATTTTTAAATCATGAAGTAATAAAAAAGATTGTAATTTTGAAATTGATGGTCTAATTAACATTTTAGAAATTTCAAGTATTCTTTCTGAAAATCTAATCAATAAATCTTGATTATCAGTATAAGATTTATTTAATGGAGCTTCCATAACCAACATATACTTGATGATAAGGATAATGACTGTTAGCTTTGGATAATCATTAGGATCTTCTATTGAGATTGTATAATTGATTTGTCTTTCCTTTTTTATGTTGTTGTTGATGTTGATGTTGTTGTTGATATTGTTGTTACCATAACTATCAATGAGTTTAAAGAATTTGTTAAAATCTCTAAATGTATTATCTTTATCAATATATTTTGTATTAAAATGATGGAATGAATTAAAATAATTTGATAAATAATTTTCAATTTTTTCATATGAATTTGGTAAATGATTTCTTAAATTTAAGAATAATTCTTCATTAGTTCTTGTTTGAGTTTGATTATAAATAATGTTACCTCTTTTTAAGATACTATTTGCCATATTATTTTTGAATCTATTATTTGGAGCTGATATAGAAAGTGAAGAAGATGACAAGGAGGAAGAAGGAGAAGAAGAAGAAGCTGATGATATTGAAGATAAACGAGAAGAATTAGCTTCTGTATTAGAGTTTATTGACGAGTTACCCATTGTTAAATTTTTGACAGAGGTTATTGAATTTAACTGATAAAGGATGTTTTCTCTTGCTTGTTTAAAAAACATGTCATCTTCTTCGTCAACCAATGATCTCCAAGGAGAGATACCAAAGTAGATGAGTCTATCAGTCTGACCGACAGTTCCAAAATCTTTGAACTTTAGTTTATCTTTGATTATAGTAGTAGTTGTTGTAGTAGTTGTTGTTGTTGCGGGTGTATGAGGATCAATGTTTATGTTATTTGATGATGATATTTGGGGGTCGATTTTTTGTTTAAGTTCTTGAGACTCGAGTTGTTGTTTGAGCATGCTATTTTCTGAGCGCAGTTCTTCCAGCATTGCTTCATATTCTCTGACAATATCAAAGGGAGAACCTTCATAAGTGCATTCCTCAGCTGTCAAGCCACGCTTTTTGCAACTGTTATAAGATGGTGTTCTTGTTAGTATTTGTGATAAAAGAAGATGGGAAGGTTATTTTTGTTTCTGTTTCTGTTGTTGTTGTTGTTATAAATACCAAATACCACCAACTACTGAACATCAACACAATCAACAGATCTACTCAACGCGACTTACCTCGAACAGGGTCTTCCCTGGTCACATTTGACCTTTCTTGATTTGCACTGGTTACAGGTGAGACTGATTCTCTTGGTCTTCTTCCGTTGGGGCTTGAGGAGCGAGCTGTCCTGTCTGGATGCGTCACCCTCCATGGCTGGCTGTTAATTCGCTGTGTAGCTAGTTATAATTATTTTAATAGGGCTGAGGGCGCTAGTAATTAAACGAAGGGATTAATGTTGATATTGTTTGCAATCTGGCATTGTTTTTGGGTAGGCAACCAGTCTAAAATTTTAGGCGGAATTGACTCGATCGACAGTAAAATTATTTGAGTTGAACTGGAAAGTATTTCGGTATTGCGTTTCTGGGTGGATTTGTTGATAGTGCTAGTAGTAGTAGTTAGTAGTACTGTATAGCCTATACCAAGGGAGCACTTGAGCGCCCAAAGAAGGGTAAAATTGCAAGAAAGTGCGGCTGGTGAAATTGGTGTCCGGGTGTTTACGGTGGCGTTAAACGACAGTAATTTAGAATATTTAATGTATAAAATAAGTATTGAATTTGCCACCAGCACAAGATCAAGGCACAGTCATGCCAAGAGTGCCCAGAGAGTCATACAGCCTCATACGTGATGCCGTCAAGGAGGCTGACACCAACAGAGACGGGCGCCCCTTGAAGAGAAGGAAAAGAGCAACACCAACACCATCAGCATCAGCAGCAATTAACAGAACCAATAGTCATCCTCAAGATCCACAATATACTATAGACATTGAAACTGATAACGCTGATGAATCTTCATCTTCTTCTTCTACTTCTGCTTCTGCTTTTTTGTCCCATAACAAAACTGCAAAGACCAACTCGAATCAAGTCTTTATCGATCTGACTGAGGGCCCAGCAACTAATGAATCTTCTATTGATCAAAGAGGCAAATCCTCACCATTGAAGCAACAAAATTTAGCTATCAATGATACTCATATTCCGCTAGAAGTATATGATTTAGATGACAATGACAATAACTCTGATGAAGATGAAGATGACGATGATGATGATGATGATGACGACGACGAGTTTGAATTTGAAGATGTTGACCTGGATAACGTTAAACCTAAATCTTCTGCTAATATTACTTCTGACATTCAATTAACTGCTCTAGATCCCAACAAGGATGATGGAGATCAAAAGAAATCAAAAAGGGGTAAAAAGAAAACCAACACAGTTGATAAAGAGGAAAGACAATTCAGAAGAACATTTCATAGAAATTATATCGCAATTATGTTATGTCATGGAATGATTAGAAATAAATGGTGTAATAATAATTCATTACAATCAATCTTACTCAAGAATAAACAATTATTAACCTCAAAAATATTTGATAATTTACATCCAAATTCAACTAATAATCAATCAATTAATAAAAAAGAAATGATTCCACAAATGAAGACAAGAAAATTCTTGGATGGTTTAAAACAATTATTAACAAATTGGTCAAGTTATTATAAAATTACTTCAAATAGAGGTATTCATAAACATGAATGGCATGATTGGGAAAATAATGAATCCCCTGATATGAGATCACCTGTCCCATTTGATAGATTCTCTAAATGTATTATAAAGGGGAGAGGAAATAGAGATATAGGAGCTCAAGGTTTTGTTGCATTATTAAGAGCCGCTTGTATACCTGCTAGATTGGTATTTTCATTACAACCACCAGATTTTACTGCAATCTCCTTACAAACAATGAAATCTAAAACAACATCTCCTGGACCAAAAGCAAATTATAATAATAATAATAATAATAATAGTACTACTGGATATGATACAATACAAGGAAAAATTGCAGAATTAAGAAAGGGGAAGACCCTTTCCATGATTAATAACAACAGACCAACACAAGCTGAAATTGAAATGAAGTATCCAGTATTTTGGGCTGAAGCATGGGATTCAAGTTCGAAATCTTGGATAACAATTGATCCAATTCATTTTAAAATCATTGAAAATATCAAATTTCAAAAGAGTAAACTTGAACCACCATTAAATTATCCTTATAATTCATTGACTTATGTTGTTGGATATGATAAGGCTTGTAATGTGAAAGACATCACCAAGAGATATGCAGATAAGTATTACTCCAAAACAATAAGGAAAAGATTACCAAACAAATATGAAGATGAAGAACTATGGTATGAAGAATTGTTTAATCAATTGAATAATAACAAGAACACTTCCACATCATCATCATCAACAACAACAACAAGTAACATGGATAGATATGAAGATGAATTCTTTGAGAAAAGAGCCGAGTATGAAGGGATGCCAGATAGCATCCAAGATTTCAAGAACCACCCATTCTATGTACTAGAAACTCATCTCAAATCAAATGAAATCATATATCCATTAGATGATTCAACTTCATGTGGTATGATACGAACAAAAGGTAAAAATACATCCATAAAAGTTTATAAAAGGTCAAATGTCTATACTTTAAGATCACCAAGAGCTTGGTATCAACGTGGTAGAATCTTAAAGACAGGTGAGAGAGCTTTAAAGACAAGATCTAAGTTACCTCATCAAATGAAGGATGATGATGATGAAAAGGAGGAAAGATTATATGCAATATTTCAAACTGAACTTTATATCCCACCTCCTGTCACTGATGATGGATTGATTACAAAGAATTCATTTGGTAATATTGATATCTATACACCTTCAATGATTCCTCAAGGTGCTGTTCATATCAAGACACCATTGGCTGAAGATGCAGTTAAACTATTAGGAATTGATTATGCACCAGCTGTTACTGGATTTAAATTTGACTCAAGAAGAGCAGCAACAGCGCAGATTGAAGGTATTGTTTGTGCTTCGGAGTTCAAAGAAGCTGTGAAAGCGGTTCAAGAACAACTTGTTAGTGAACGTATTGAAAAGGAAAGACAAGAATTGGAGATTAGAGCTTTGAAAGGATGGAGTTTGTTGTTGACTAAGTTAAGAATCAAAAAGAGGCTTGATAAGATGCATGGTGCTATTGGGAAAGATGGGAATGAGATATCTTCGGACTCTAATGTTGATGAAGATGACAGCATTAGTGATACTGAGTACGCCATGTTAGAAAAGGAATATGAAGACTATTTAAAGAATGACGATGACGATGAAGATGATGATGATAACAATGAAGACAGCGAAGATGATTTCCTTGATGGTGGATATTTGGAAGAAAGAGGAGATATAGACACTGGCGGAGGATTTCTTGCTGATTCAGATGATAATGCAACCGGTAGAACACAGGAAAAAAGTGATAGTCGCTTTAACATTACTGAAAACGTCGATGTCGATGACGATGAAGATATGGGCGGTGGATTTCTGCCTGATTCTGACATCGATAATGATGGTGGCTTCATTAATGATGATGGTGAGAAGGAAGAAGATGTCTCACGAACAGATGGAGTCAAAAATGACGAAGCACAAAGCACATCAAACTCCCCAGCTTATGAAGACGATGCTATGGATGAGGTTATTGATGAATACGAGGCATTCTTCGATCAATTAGAAAATGGCCTCTCTGCAGATGAAAAGGAGGATGATAACGAAGAACTGGAAGGTACCAACTTTAAAAACCTAGGTACAGACAATCTCGAAAATCCTGAACAGTCTCTAAGTGAAAGTCCTATCCCTGTCCCTGATTCCGGTGTTGATACATTGTCTATTTTGGATAATATTTCTGCTGAGCTGCCAGATGGTGCACAGGAAACTTTGAAGACACAAACACAGCCATCTGATACCGACTATATCGTTATCGAAGATCAAATTCCTCAAGATTTAGAAAACGACAATGAACAAACTGATTATGATCCTGAATTAGAAAGAGAGTTCAAAGAACAGTTGGAAAGGGAAAAGAAAGATCACCTCAGTGACAATGTGGAAGCTGAGGACGACGATGATGTTGTCGAATTACGAGACGATGAATTTGAATACGAATCTGATTAAAGTTTACAAATGTATAATTATGAATTTTATGAACCAAATATTAACGAAACCATGTAACATCATGTATGCAAAATTTATGTGGGGCCCTCCACATATATTAGTAATGTCTGGACTCTACTAACCGAATTATCATCTTCTCGCCTGAGCCAATCTCTTCTGCTTCTCTAGCTTCTTCTGTCTCTCGATCATTCTTTCCCTTTTATCCTCTTCCTCTGCAGTCATTGTTGAGTACATTTCCTCGTTCAACAC
>JAKTWV010000065.1:31366-57312 GCA_030582235.1 Ruyongia ponderosae | reverse complement strand
ACGTTATGGACTTTCACTAGCTAACAGGTGTACACTTATTCAAGTCTATTGACGTTATGGACTTTCACTAGCTAACAGGGCCTAATTTCAACAATATTTCAATCTGATCATTGATCAAACCTATAACACTTCAATTATAATTAACTCAACTTTTTGAGAGATCATTAACTAACTATATATGATTAACACAACTCCACTATTTTAATTTTATCATTAACATATTGATTTCGCATATATATATTCAATCTAACCGACTAGAGGCCATTAATTCTTTCAATAGCTTTTATTATAAAATTACGTTACAACACATGATCATGATAATTATCTATTAACATCTTTCTATACCGCGTTAATCGTTAATGACATCTACATCTTACATCCTCACAAAATAGAATGTACATAGTAATATTGATATTACCATAATACCGACATATAGAATACCCTACCAGCTCTTAATTTATAAAAAAAGTAATCAATACTTAATAAAATCCGAGCGCAGCGAGGTTTTTCTTGTATTATTCATAAATTGCGGACGATGTTGAAAGCCACCCATTGTCAAAGATTTGAGTACAGGACATGTTTGACTGTTAAATGGACTAAGATTCAACACATCATCACCTACTATCTTGAGAACTTCCAATTTAGGGAAACTGCAATGATGGAATTCATTAGCACTATTTTCAATCCTAAGTCTTTTGAGCTTAGGGAAACAATAATTATCTATATATGTAAGATTTCCCACTGGTAATATTCAGTGACAGTAATTTGGATGAAATACAACCAAGTAATGGTTTTAGACTAATTGGAAAATGATTAGGACAGCTTACAATCCAAGTATTTGATGAATAATATCCAGATGGATCAAGAACTGATTTTATAGCGCTGATCCCCCGAGTGATCCGACAGATGACAATCACCATATACTGCTATCCAAAATGTTTCGAAGTTCAGGTACCGCCGCTAGTCTCAGTAATTTCAGATAATTTGGAGTAACTGAGACATCTGTTAATGTAAATTTATCGTCAAATCATGGTATCACAATATCAATTATTGATCCCTTCAAGGGCTGACTGTTAATCACTTTTCTTGAAAATGAATAATCTGATCAGCTTCCAATTGTGCAAAATGGTCCTTTCATTTTCACATAATCATCTCGAATCACAAAACTTCCCAAATTACCATTTAAATCTATAATTTCATGAGCAAGCTTGAAAGCCTCTAAACAGGAAAATCTTTTGATGTCAAAAACCGTCAAAATTTGACTCTTTCCTTCCAACAAGATGGTGATGTTAAGGTCAGGTCCAATGAATTCAATTGAATCAGAACATCTAGCAATATTCTTATAGTAAGGCTGAAGGTCTGAATCGATAATGTAAGTTATTGATTTCCCTAGATATCTCCTAAAGCCTTCATCTAATTAAGGAAAGGAGGTTATCAATATCTTGGGTGCAGATACCTTCCAGCTCAAGAAGGTGGTCCAGTATAAGTTCGAAAACTTCGTTAGGTAATGATAATTTCATTGACATGATACCGTTATAATAATCAAGTTACAAGTTAAATCTCTTCAGGATGCAGCCATTAAATATCGAAATTTGCTGAATTTTAAGGGTTATGAGCCCCTGTAAGAGATCACTTCATATCCTAATCGGGTAATTTACCGACAATGGCTTCCTACAAAATCAAATCGATAACTTATACCAATTAAATGTTATCGGGGGATCCAAGATATTGATGTTCCTTTGTAAGTGAAGGTCCAACCGCTCTGCTTTACTTTTACATGTGAAACCAGCACAATGATCATGAAGTTTCAGGGTCTAAAATGTGGACATCCAAACACCTCATAGTTAAAGAGTGATGAATACACAGACTATACAGTTTTTAATCACTTGCTCAAAACATAGAACTTATCACGCTATAGACTTCTGTAAAGCTAACAAGTTTCAATTTATTTAGGACTTCCAATCCTTCATTATCACGTTGTATAACAGTTGATAAACGCTTATCGATCGTCAACTCTTCTAAAACTGGACAATCCAACTTGAAAGACTGTGAACTTTTCACCTTTACTCGATTATCATGTCCCAGAGTAAGACTCTTCAACTTAGGAAATTCAACATCTTCCAAGAAAAGAGAATCGCAAACACATAAGGTCTCAAGTTGATCGTTTAAACCACTTGTCTCAAGAACATCCTTGTGATAAGATGCACCCACAGGACCAAGAATGGAAAGATGTTTGAGTTTAGGGCATGATTCACTGTCAAACGAATCAAAATTTCTCATATTTCCTATCTTGAGGGCTTCTAGTTTTGGAAATTTGCAAGCATAGAATCTGGCATCATTTCTGATCTTGAGCTGTAAGAGGTCGTCGAAAGAGTAATCATTTGTGTAACATTGCCCATTGATATTCAATATCCTTGCGGTAACCAAATCCAATAATGTTTCTATATAAATCTCTTTATCACCATTATTTGTAATATTCCATGTCTCTGATGAACAGTACTCAGTTGGGAGATTTTTCAGTGTGTTAACTTTCATTTTCAATGCATACCTTGAATCGCTGATTCTTATCCACATTCCATATAGATTTGGAAGTCTCACAACTCTCAAAACATCTGGAGTTGAACTGGCTTCTGATAATGTATCGTAATTGACACATGGCAATGTAATATCAAGAATTGTTCCCTTTATTTTAATCCCACCAATTTCAGAGATGAGTGATAATTCTAAGTCACCATTCTCTGGAAAGCAATTAGTGACCGGTCTTCGTTTACTGAACATTCCAATTTTATCATTTCTTCTAATGACAAAGCTTCCCAACTCGCCATTCAAATCTATTTCTTCAGGAAGGATGAATTTATCTAAACTGGAAGGAGTTTTGAAATCAAAAACCGTCAAAAGTTGACTCTTTCCTTCCAACAAGCTAGAGATGCTAGCCCCAGGTCCAGTAACTTTGATTGACTTGGTACATCTTGCAATATTCTTATAGTAAGGCTGAAACTCTGAATTATCGGCAATGTAAGTTATCGATCCCTGTAAATATCTCCTAAACCCCTTATCTAAGGAAAGCAGATTATCGACATCTTGGGTAGTCACGTCGTCCAGCTTGAGAAGCTGTTCCAGGATGAGCTTGAGAACTTCGTTTGGCAGTGACCCCAATGGCATCTTTTATACCTCTGTAGAACAACAAGTTAGAAGCTGAAACCTCCAGGATGCAGCCATCAGATATTGAAGTTTGGGGGATTCATTGCTAAATCTTTGAAGGTTATGAGCCCCTGTAAATAAAATCGCATATTTGCGCAATGAATAATTTCCACCTTATGGAGATTGATGTTAACGTTGATTGGAGTTGTCTTCATTGTGTAGCTTTATTTTGTTTTGTTAAATGTGCTCCAGTTCAACTTAACTCAAGTAAAGATAAAATAATGAAATCTCAACACCTTTATAGCTTTCAAGCTAATTTCTATCAGAGCAAAGCTGCAATGACCTCAAAACTAGTCATTCAAAGGAAGGGCTATTGCGAAAGCAGATTCCGGTGGCACAAAGATGGTGATGAATACAATAAGAGAGATTATCATAATTATGATGAGCCAAATAAACAGTCAACTGCAAAAACAGCTGAATGAAAATCATGATGTTATTGAAAAGATTCTGCAGTTCAGAATAGCATCAAACTATCAGTTCAAGTGGGGCTCTCTTTCAATATGGAGAATATTTGAAGTGCTCCATTACAGATTGACTTGCAAGTGTTGGAAAATCCCAAGTTATTCGGAAGTCAGATATCCAGTTTATCAGCCTCTATATCATTATGTGATTTGATTTAATCTACAATTTGTATAGCTCACTTTTGAATAAACATATATCTATTTGTGTGCCCCATAATTCTTAATCATCCTACTGAGGTATAGAAAATTGTCAATATTTGCCAGCAACTTGAGCACAGTTCACTGAATGATCTTCTTGATCAGTGTCTAACTTACTGAGTAAAAGATGATGATGGTAACTCAAAAGCTGCAAATAATCAAAATCACTACAGATACATCCTTCACAATAAAACCCAACAGCCAATCTTCTTTGTTTGATTTATATCCTGGAGCTAGAACTATGGCTATGATTTCAATCTTTCACTTGAACAGCAGAATTTATGAAATGTCTAACCTCTGTAAAACTTGCAACCACAGTCATTCTCTCTAAAGCACCCAACTTCTTATTATCACGGCGTATAGCTCTTGACAAGTTCTTACTGACTGTCAAATGCTCCAAAACTGGACATTTCAATTCGAGTGATGTTATTTTATGTATGCTGGATTGGCCATCGTGTCCCAATGTGAGGCTCTTTAGTCTGCGAAATCTAACATGAGCCAGTAGACGAAAATCCCAAACGCACAAAGTTTCAAGTTGTCTGTTCAAACCACTTGTCTTCAAAAAAGGCACCTCAGAGATAGAGCAGCGTCAGCTTGGCGACGCATTGCAAAAGATATTAACTTGGGACACGATCGGCTGTTGAACGAATCGAGTATGACCCCCTGTCCTATCTTGAGAACTTCCAAGTTAGGGAATTTGCAGTTATCAAATGTAGCACGCTTTTCGATTTTAAGCTTTATAAGATTGTGGAAAACATGATGCTTTATGTCACAATTCCCCTCAATATTCAGCGCATGTATTCTAGCTGAAATACAATCAAATATAGGTTTCAAATCAACACTTCGACATGCACCATCATTGCCGCAGATACTCCAAGTTTTTGATGAATGATAATAAGCAGAACATCGTTTCAAATACTTGATTAGATGATTTGAATGATCATACCACTGACAGTTTCTTAACGTGATTGCGGAAAGATTTGGGAGTAACACTAATCTTGAGAATGTTTGGGTAAATGGGATATTTGTTAATTCATAGCATTGGAAAGATGGCAGCACAATATTAAGAATGGTCGTACCATTCGAGGTTAGTCTCTCAAATGAGCCTGTGTAAAATAACTTCATCAATGTACTAACTTCTGGCAAGTAATTATTGATTACTGGTTTTGTAGAATTTCCATATTCATATCCATCAATAACAAAACTTACCAGACTTTTAATAGTTAGCGTTGCTGATATATCCTCAAATATGTTATTAGAAATTATATTAGTAGATCTAACGTCAAAAACTGTCAAAAGTGTATTGGAATTATTGTTCAAGTTGTGTGGATCATATTTCTTCTTAAGTGCCTGAGGGCATCTTGAAATATTCTTATAGTATGGTTGTAAGTTTTTATCAACAATGTAATTTATCGAACCCCCTAAATAGTTGAGAAAACCTTCATCTAAGAAGAGCAGATTATCGATATCCTGGGTGCTGACACCTTCCAACTTGAGAAGACAATCCAGTATAAGCTCAAAAACTTCGTTTGGCGGTGACTTTAATGGCATCCTTGACACCTGATCTTTGGAACATCTAGTAACAAGTCAAGACCTCCAGGATGCAGCCATCAAATATTGAAATTTGGGGGATTTGTTGCTAAATTTTAAGGGTTAGGAGCCCCTGTAAATAAATTCACTTTATATCCTAATCGAGTTAAATTACCGATAATGGCTTTCTCTGTTGAAACTTGAGTTACTACTCACTTGATAATTTAGGGTCTACTGTTTTCCTCTGCCAAACAATTACAAGATATTATCAAGGTGGTAATAACGTTGTTATCTCAAAATAGGGTATATTGACTTCTCATCACTTCACCGTTACGAATATAAAAAGTTGTCGCTAAAAAGCGGGAGCCTTGAGTAGCCACATTCATCAAAAGAGAATCAATATATAGTATTGAACTAGCTAGCAAGTGTCACATTGGATAAAAATGCGATGATGATTCTGTTATAGCAACTTGAGTGCTCCGAAATTGCCAGATCATTGAAAAGGAGGGAGATCAGCACAAATGCTAACAAACACCCAACAGTTGAGGATATAGCATATCATCGTTCTCAAACAAGCGAATCTATCAAGTCATCAACTTCCTTGGAACTGACAAGTTTCATGTTCTCCAAAGCAACCAGCCCCTTATTATCACGGCGGATGGCACTGGCCAAGTGCTTTTCAACAGTCAATTCTTCCAATACTGGACAATTCAGCTTGAAGGATTTTGGATTTGTTGACTCTGTTTTAAGATCGTGACTCAATGTGAGTTTCTTTAATCTAGGAAATTCAACATTAATCAATAAACGAAAATCACAAACGCACAGAGTTTCAAGTTGTTCGTCAAAACCGCTTGTCTCCAAGAAAGACCCGTCAGAAGAGGACCCGTGGTGACGAATTGCCAAATGCTTGAGTTTGGGACATGAATAGCTGTTAAATGAAGTAAGATTCATCACATGCACCAACTTAAGAACTTCCAAATTAGAAAAACTGCAACCACTCAAATCAGCACTACTATATCTGATCGTAAGCTTTTTGAGGCTGCTGGAAGAACAATGTCGTGCGTCAAGGCTCCCTCTAATATTCAGTGTCTGAACATTTCTGTAGTCAAGATAACCTAACAATGAATTCACACTACAAGTGTAAATACCAAAATAGCTAACACTCCAAGTCTTTGATGAAAAGTAGTCAGCTGGAAGTGTTCTCAGTATCTCGATCTTGGAGCTCAACTCCTTAGGATGGTCTATTCTCATCCAGATTCCAGTAAATTTTGGGATTCTCAACAACTTCATAAACTCAGGAGTGCCTTCTAAAGTATGGTATTTGATAGATGGCATCATAACGTCGAGAACATTTGCCCTTTTTGAGGATATTAGGTTATCAATTACCCGAGAGCAGAATGATAATTCCGAAGTCTCACCTCTTTTGAAGCTATAGCTGTTTTTTGACTTCTCAATTTTTCCAGATTCAGTACACTCAATTGCAAAGCTGACTGGCTTACCATTCAAAAGAGAACTTTCAATATCCTTCAAAACGCTCAAAGTGTTTAGAGATTTGATGTCAAATACCGTCAAGAGTTGGCCTTTTCTTCCCAACGCTTCAGAAATGTCTCCGCAAGTAATGGATTTCCGCTTCACTAGTGCTTGAGGACATCTTGAGATATACTTATAGTATGGCTCTGACTCTGAATCGGCAATGTAGGTTATCGATCCCCCTAAATAGTTGAGAAAACCTTCATCCAAGGAAAGGAGGTTATCGACGTCTTCGGTGGTAGAATCCTCCAACTGAAGAAGCTGTTCCAATATAACCTTGAGAACTTCGTTTGGTAATGATCTTGACAGCATCTTCTTCAATTTAGTTCTGTATAACGACAAGTTACAACCTACAACTTCCAGGAGGCAACCCTTAATATTGAAATATAGCAATATTTTTTAAATTTTAAGAGGTTATGAGCCCCTGTAAATTAGATTATATCCTGATCAGGTACTTCGGTTAGAAAGCCTGGTTCAAATTTATGATGGCTTCTCTGAATTTCTATTTTCTTTCAGTTATTATTGATATCTTATCATTTTCTGTTTGATTATTACACAGATTTGGTTCTATTCTGTCTATTTAGCTCTTTCAAATGATTATGCGAAAACAGCTGAAGCATTTTGGAAGGTTATAATCATATAGGCTACAGTATCTTGGTTTAATCTACAACATTATAGTATCAAAGTTAAAAGAACTTATTTTAATATAAGGTGTGTTAACGTTTGAGGTCTCATGATCTAACCGTTATAGAAATCAAAGACGTTGTCGCTGGTGAGTGCGAGTAATCAAATTCGTCAATATAGAATCAATAGCCTTGTACTATCTGGTAAGTATCAATCCCATTAAATAAAGATATGATAATATTACTTCTATAACCGATTGGGAGCTTAAAATGATCCAAAATATAGACACTTACTTGAAAAGAAATGAGGCCATTGCAAAGGCTAAGAAACTTCATTGTCTAAAATGTGAACATCCAAACATCTAACAATTAAAGGTATATCCATCTCCCCAATGACTTTCTCAAACAAACGAATCTATCAAGCCATGAACTTCCTTGGAAGTAACAAGTTTCATGTTTTCTAAAGCAGCCAAGTTCTTATTAGCACCACGAATAAATCTAGAGAAATCGGTTTCGACAGTCAGTTCTTCCAAAACTGGACAATACAGCTTGAATGATCTTGGATATTTTGCCCATGATTGTTTATCATGACTCACTGTGAGCTCTTTCAATCTAGGAAATACAACATTAGTCAATAGATTAAAATCAGTAACGCATAGAGTTTCAAGTAGTTCGTTTAACCCATTTGTCAACAGAATGGATTTCTCAGCATATCGAGAAGATACTGCTAGGCGACGTATTGCCAAATGCTTGAGTTTGGGACATGTCAAAATGTTGAATGAAGAAAGGTCTGACACATATACCACTTTAAGAACTTCTAGATTGGGAAAATTGCAGTTATCAAAAGAAGCATTATTTCTGATTCTGAGTTTCTTGAGACTGTTGAAAGAAGAACCTATTGTGTAAAATTTCCCACAAATATTCAGTGCCTGTACATCTCTGGAGTCAAGATATTCGAATAATGGTTCTAACCGAACATTATCATTATCATAACTTCCAATGCACCAAGTCTTTGATGAATAGTAGTCAGCTGGAAGTGTTGTCAGTATATCGAGCTTGGACTTCAACTCATTAGGACGGTCTATTCTTATCCAGATTCCAACGAAGTATGGGACTCTCAACAATTTCAAAAATTTGGGAGAAGCTGAGACACCTGTTAATGTATGATAATTGATATATGGCATCATAACATCAAGAAATTTTGTACCTTTTGAGGACAAACTCTCGATTACTTTAGATGATAGTGATAATTCAGCATCATTATCTCTTGGAAAGCTATTTCTGTTTTTTGGTGTTTTTGCAGCATCAATACAATGAATTACAAAGCTGACTAACTTTTCATTCAAGAGAAAGCTTTCAATTTGTTGCAAAGTGGTATTTAAAGTGTAAGAGTAGCTAATGTCGAATACCGTCAAGAGTTGTCGACTTCTTCCCAACGCTTCAGAGATAGCTTCGCAACTATGAATGTCTCTCCCGCATGTTACTGGTGCTTGCGGACATCTTGCAATATTCTTATAGTATGGCATCCCATAATGGTCAGAAATGTAAGTGATTGATCCCTTCAAATAATTAATAGAATCATCATCCAAAGAAAGCAGATTATCAACATCTTGAGTAGTCGCACCGTCCAGCTTCAAAAGCTGTTCCAGTACGATCTTAAGAACTTCGTTTGGTAATGATGTTAATGGAAATGTCATTATGAAACTTTTATACCTCTGTATAACAACAAGATAGAACCTCCAGGATACAGAATGAAACCATCAAATATTGAAATTTGGAGGTTGAATTTGTATTGTTTGCTACTGATGGTTATGAGCCCCTGTAAATATACTAGCTGTGGTCTTGTCATGTCACCTCATGTGTCAAATAGAACAAGGAAGCACCAATCATAGAGAGTTCGAACTTTAGACATCTTCAAACAAAAGGGGAAACAAAAGGGGAAACAAAAGGGAAAGAATTAATGAAAAGAATCTTCAAATTGTGATGATTATTGGTGTTCGGGTTATATGATAAGCTCAAACATGATCAAACAATGAATAAGTAAACAAGTATCCAATCTATTTCGTGAGCTATACTAATCCTACACATTCTTGTCAAACCTTGAACTATAGTAATAACATCATACAACTCTGTATATATTAATAACAAAAAGACTTTGACACAAAAGTCCAAATACAAAAATATCCCAGCTAATTATGGGACAACAACTTAACAACAACTTAACAACAACAACAACAACAACAACAATATAACTTTAGAAGAATCAAAGCATTATTTTAAACACCGACTCTGTCACAACAACAATAATATCTATTTTATAAACAATATCTAAAAGTTGGATTTTCACAATCAGTTAAATCAGCAAATTCAGAGTTTTCAATTCTTTTAAAATCACTTAAATCCAAATCTTTATCTCTTGCATCTCTTCTCTTATTCAATTGATAATATCTGAAATAAATAGCTAGGATTAAAACCAAGGTGACAGCATCACAAACGACAATGGCGACTTTACCACCAGTATAACCTGGAGCTTGTGAAGAAATGAAAGTTTGAGGACCCACTAAATTACCAACACAATAACCAATAAAGAATATGGCAGTCATTGTGATTTTCTTTGTATGACCAGCTGTATTTGATTGGAAACAAGATAATGTACAAATAGTAGTGACTGGATAAACGTATTGTAAATAATACCCACATAATCTAGCATTTTGATTATTATCAGCAAATGCCAACATACAAGCACAAAAGAATGCCACAACCATTGCTAAGAATGAAGCCATCATTCTATGAGGGAAGATATAAGTGATGGCAACAAATAATGGACATCCAACTAATTCAACAGCACCACATGGCATATTCATTAATAATGATTGCTTTTGAGTATACCCAAAATCTGAACTTAATAAAATTGAACCAAAATTCGTTAATGAACCATTTGGAATATTTGAAGCAATACCAAAGAAAAAGTATAACCAAGTCAAGATATCAGTTAATGCTTCAATGAATTGATACTTTTTGAAATGTTTATTACCAAAACCTTGTTTATTATCCTTAATTCTCAAGACACATAATAATTTTTCTTCTTCAGTAAGGAACCAAGCTTGAGCAGGAGTATCAGGGATATGAAAGAAGAAAACTATTGAAATGACAATAGTCATAAGACCAGTGACAATGAATAAAACTTTCCATGGAATGATACTGTATGAATCTTTATGAATTGTACAACCATAAGCAATGGCACCACCCATGATGGTACCAATCCCATTACAACTGAACCAAAGGGCTGTTCTCATGAATTGTTCTTCACGTCTATACCATTGTGAGCATAATAGGACCATTGCTGGAGAGATTGAACTTTCAAAGACACCTAATAATGTTCTTAAACTGATGAATCCAGCATAGTTGTGAGGAACGGCATGGAGGCATAAAAGGGCACCCCAAATGAAGATGAAAGCAGCTGTTGTCTTTGCTAATGGGAATCTTTGTAACAAGATGTTGGCAGGCATTTCAAAGACTAAGTAACCTAAGTAAAAGGCAGTACCACACCATGAATACATTGTACTGTTTTGTTATAAAGTTGTTAGTAAATTTGATCTTAAAAGGAGGTAGAAAGTACAAAGAGAGACTTACCCATGCATCTTTAGATCAGTCTTTAAACCCATAACAGCAGCATATGAAGTGGTTGTCTTGTCCATGAATTGAGTAGCGTAAAGCAAACAGATCAATGGCATTAAATAAAGATCAATCTTTCTTAGCAATTTCTTGTTCTTGACAGGATCCAACTTCAAGTCAGAATGTAATTCCTCCAAGTTCAATGCCAATCCCATTGCTTCATCGACATCACCAGTGATGTTAATTCTCTTTGTATGGTCGCTTGGGGACATGTATGAAGTAATGACATGGTCCTTTTGGCCAATATCTTCTCTGGTGAAGGATACGATTGGCTCAATGATGTTACCATCATGGTCCTCTTTCTCGACGAGTTGGGGAGACTTTTCGTCAATGTGGTCTGTTGACATTTGTTTTATTTGGTTGAAGTTGGTTTTTGGTTGTCTGGGTATTAAAGGTGTTGAAAGAGTTGAGGTTATGGCATTGTCTTTATACTTGTTGTCAAGAGTCAAGAGCCCCAATGGAGCAAGTTGGTGATTGCACCATCCTAGTAAAATCACTAAATCACCAGTTCCTCGAGGATCCACCTTTATCCATCCACCAAGAAGTGATAAAGTGATAAAGTGATAAAGAGCACACGGCGAAGAGGCATCATGGCGGACAGTTACTTAATTACCCAAACAGGCAGTCTAGCAGTGTTTCTTTGTCTGCCTCTCTACGGAGATGTCCGTGTGCATTTTCAACAATACAATACGTTATACAACGTTATACAAAACGGTAACGGTGCTTTGTTGGCAACCTGTTTATGTGTTTATGTGTTTATGTTGCTGCTTATTTTATTGTTCAGTAGTATTAGTACTTCTATCCTCTTTACTTGGCTTCAATAACTATCCAGACACCATCAATACTAGTAGTACCAGAAGATCAACAACGTCCACCAAAATCCTCACTGCCAATTGTCCATCGAGAAACCAGGAACGAATGGATGGTGTTGGATTCTGGAACGATCGCTGATAAGAAATAAGCTGAAAAGAGGATTCTTGCTTCACCTCGACGGAATCGGCCTTCCGAGAATTTTTATGCTAAAATGTGTACATCCTAACACCATAGTGGGTAATACTATACTATGATCAGTACTTCACTTGATTATGATAATGTATACGTAAAGTGTTCATAACGTATATGGTATAGTCATTAAGTTAATATATATCTATCATTTTATCGGTTTAAACACTTAATAATTTAAATTTTTGTAAATTTATAAGATTTTTACAAAGTAGTCATAGGTACTGTGGAATTTCAATATTGGTTAACAAGTATAGATATTCTTGAATTTTTAGAGTATTAGGGCTGTTTTTTCACAATTATTTCAATCACTTTACTAACTAATTGACTATACATGAGATCATTGTATCAACAAGATTTGTATACAATTATCATACTCTGCAACTCGAATCATTTCAACATGACATTAACCCAGCTCAAAATTAAATCAAAATTAATATCTGAGATTTGTCCGTTTCTAGTGCTAACACCGCCGCCTTATAATAATTTAATATTGCAGGCATGATAAGATCAGAAGATCAACGTGTTTGCACTGATCAGGTCGTAGGTCATAGCGTAGAATTATAATCTCAGATCTCAGATCTCTCGAAAAAACACACATAATTACACAAGCTGGTTAGTTATAAACGAGATTACTAGTTAAATCACATGTCAAACTGTACTTTTAAATTCAATATCTATACTATAGAGTCTATACATCCAACATCCATCTTATAATTGAAACCCAAACCTTTTATTCACCCATTGTGATCCATGTTCTTCATATTCTTGCTTTGTCACTCTAACTTCCTTATATAGATCAGATTGACTAAAAACATTACATGATTCCCAACCATATTGGATCGGATTATTCGATTTAGCCACTCTAACATCCCATTCAACTGGTAATACAACTTTTAATTCATCATATAGACGTTGATCCAAATTAGGTATTTCAAAATTCCCACCAATAAGAACAATATTAGCCACAATTAATGGCTTTATCAATTCTGGTAATTGATTAATACTATCCAATATCGTTTCTAATAATCCTGGTTTATTATTCAATCCAACAATTTCTGGATGGAAGATAGTCTCTGGAACACTAAATCTTTCATCATAAAGTTTTAATATTTGTTGATCTTGTGGTTTATATTTAGCCTTTAAATCTGGTGTTAAGACATATCCATGAACACTTGTATTGAAATCAGGCAAAACATATTCAATTCTTTCCTTCTTTCTTAATGATTCCGTATAATTTAAACTGACAAAGCATGCCTTTTCCTTAATAGTATTAATCAATATCGTTTCATCTGTAACATTATAATGTCTAAATGATATGAATTCTCTCAAGACTCCTGATAAGAATCTTCCACCAATTTCTAATTTCTTAACACCTTTCCAATAAATGTTTCCCTTAATCATCGGTATCACCCATGTACAATTGAATCCTGAATCAATAACTAATTGATAATCTGAATAACTATTTCCAAAATTTGATATATCATTCTCTAATTGTGGTTTAAATAATTCTTCATTTCTTTTATAATTCCATGGTACAAATGCTGCAATTGGTGCCTTATACAATGATTTGAAATTATATTCTTCAAATATAATTTGATCAGTATTCATTGATAATGTTGGTAATTGAAATGGTGTCTCACTCAATATCAAATCAATATCATCACTCCCAGTAGTAGGATCAACATCCAATCCAACATCCTGACAAGTGAAACAATAATCCCACACCAATTTCTCCGTCTCCCAACTAGTGAGATGTCCCTTCTCAATAGGTCTCTTAAACACAAGACTGTTGACATCTTGAACATTATTGATTTGATTCCCAAGAAGTAATTGCTTGTCCTTTGTTCTGACAATAGCATTGTGCACCGTCTGTATGTTCATATCTTCTTCTGGAGTGGAAGTGGCATACCCCAATTTGATATCATATGAACCATTGTCCAATATCAGCGTCTTAGACATCCTTGATTTAGATATCTACTGAACTTCTTTATTGTTTGTAATGTCTTCGTTGTTGTCGTTTTCGATAAAAATTGAAAATTTACCCGGATTTTTTTCAACTTTTTTTTTTTTGTTTTTGTTTACATTTTTTGGATTTTGAAGATTTCGTGTTTTCATATTTGATCATTTGCCTTCGTGTTATTTCTATTCTTTATTCTTTACTCTTTGTTTGACAAGACAGAGGTGATTGAATAGTTATATCCATTACTACAATGAGCTCTCCCGTGCACGAAAGAAAGAGACGCAACATTGCCGCTGTTCCAGAAGAGGAATCTGAGATTGAAAGCGAGGATGATGATTTGGCTGATGTCTCCATGATGAGCGTGGATAAGGAAAACGTTCATTCTCCAAGTCCTGGTAAAGTGTCTCCAGCAAAGACAGAGAGACGTAATTCATTGGCTCCAATTGATCAGAACGTCAAACTTTCAGCAATTCCAATCGATTTGGCCCCATCAACACCTTCAAAGAGTAACAATAATAAACTTAACAATAATAATCTTCAACATCCTAATAATCTAAATCATGTCAATATCCAAGAGGAAGAAGCTAAATTATTATTCAAGTCTCCAAAGAAACCAACATTTAATGGTAATGATGTCATTCAAATATCACCAAAGAAGAATTCAAAATCTTCATTAGATCAATACTCACAAGATAAACCAAGAGAACCAATAACAAGACTTGTCATTGATAAATTAGTATTAACAAATTTCAAATCATATGCTGGTACTCAGATAATTGGTCCATTTCATACCTCATTTAGTGCAGTAGTGGGTCCAAATGGGTCTGGGAAATCAAATGTTATCGATTCAATGCTTTTCGTCTTTGGGTTTCGTGCAAATAAGATGAGACAGGGGAAATTAAGTGAATTGATTCATAATTCTGAAGAAGCTCCAAATTTACAATCATGTTCTGTTGATATTAAGTTCTTACATGTTACTGATAATTTAGATGATACTACTACTGTTGTACCAAATAGTGAATTGGTTATTTCAAGAAGAGCATTTAAGAATAATTCATCTAAGTATTATATCAATGGGAAAGAAAGTAATTATACTGAAGTCACTACATACTTGAAGGATAAAGGTATTGATCTTGATCATAAAAGATTTCTTATCTTACAAGGTGAAGTCGAAAGTATTGCTCAAATGAAACCAAAGGCAGAAAGGGAAAATGATGATGGATTATTGGAATATTTGGAAGATATCATTGGTACTTCAAGTTATAAAAGTACAATTGAAGATTCCTATAAAAAGATTGAAGAATTGAATGAAGTTTGTCAAGAGAAGGAAAATAGATTCAGTCTTGTTGAGAAGGAAAAAGATTCTTTAGAAGGAACCAAAGATGAAGCATTAGAATTCTTACATAAGGAAAAGACTTTTATAGAGGCACAATCTCAACTTTATCAATATAAGATCTTTAAATCTAATGAACAAGTGGAAAACAATTCAAAGGTAATGATTGAATTACAAGAACAATTAAAGAATGAAAAGAAAGAAACAACAGATTTTCAAAAAGAGATCAAGACATTAGAAGTTGATTATCAAAAATTGACAAAGGCAATTGAACAAATATCAAATGATACCAAGAAATTACAAGATTTACAAAAGAAGGGTGATAGAGATAAAGTTTCTGTTGAAGAAAAGAAAAAGAGTTTAGAATCAAAGAAGAAGAAGGCAGAAAAATTATTGAATACTGCTATTCATGCATTATCTGAAGCTGAAGCAAAATTTGCTGATTTTAATAAGGAAAATGAATCAAATGAATCTGATTTGAATGAATTAAGACAATCTTTAGCATCTGAAAAGAAAATCTTGGATGAAATGCGTATGGAGTTGACAGATAAGACAAAGGCATTTAGTGAAGAAATTGAAGTATATCAAAAGCAATTACAACCTTGGAATAACAAGATTGAACAAAAGAAATCAGAAGTCACTGTTGCTGAAAGTCATATCGTACTCATTAAGGAAAAGAGAACACAAGTTGATGAGGAAATCAAACAAATTGAAAATAAAATCAATAAGATAATAGAAGATGGTAATCTTGCTGAACAATCTTTAGGTAAATTGAAGAGAGAACAGATTCATGTTGCTAAACAATTAGAACTAGGTGAATCTGAATGTTCTCATGCCTCTCATAAATTAAATGAAATGGAAGGTATTTTATCAAATCATCGTCAAAAGACTTTGGAAGCTCGTGGTTCTCTTTCAACAGTACAGAATAAGAATAAAGTTCTTGCTGGGTTGATGAGATTACAAGAATCTGGTCGTATTTCTGGATTTTATGGAAGATTAGGTGATTTAGGGTTCATTGATGATAAATATGATGTTGCTGTTTCTACTGCCTGTTCTCAATTAGATGATATGGTTGTTGATACTGTGGAAGTTGGTCAACAATGTATTGAATATTTAAGAAAGAATAATTTAGGTTATGCTCGTTTCATTTTGTTGACAAAGTTGAGAAATTTTAATTTGAATCCAATCAATACACCAAGAAATGTTCCAAGATTATTTGATTTAGTTCAACCAAAGGATCCAAGATTTGCACCAGCATTCTATAGTGTTTTACAAGATACATTAGTGGCAAATGATTTAAGAGAGGCTAATGCAGTAGCATATGGTGCCAAGAGATATAGAGTTGTTACCTTGGATGGTAAATTGATTGATAAATCTGGTACTTTAAGTGGTGGTGGTAATGTCGTCAACAAAGGTGGTATGACTACATCATCCAATGCAAATAATGGTTCTGTTCCAGAAGCTGAGGTCTTAAGATTAGAATCTGATTTACATCAAAAGGAAAAGAATTTTGAAATGGCACAGAATGCTTATTATGAAATGACAAATGCATTAAAGGAATTGAAAGATAGAAACCCTGAAATTGAAACCTCCATGTCAAAACTGAAGTTTGAAATTGAATCATTATCTAATGAAATGAAAAATGCACAATTTCAACATGGTGAGTTGAAGAAATCTCAAGAAGAAGTGAATCGTGATACTACTGAAATTGTTGAAACTGAAAAGAAAATCTTGACCTTAAAAAGTGAATATGAACAAATCAAGGGACAAACCAAGGAAATTGAAACAAAGATCAATGATTTACAAGAGAAGATTATGCAAATTGGTGGTGTTAAACTAAGAATGCAATCTTCCACTGTCGATGGTATAAATCAAAGAATTGAAGTCATCTTGGAAAAGACAAAGCATAACAAAGGTGCTATCAAGAAGTTGGAAAATGAACTTAAGAGATACACCAAATCCAAAGCAGAGAAGGAATCTGAAATTGAAGAATATGATGTTGAATTGACCAAGATTGACGATGAATTCCAAGCTAGACTGAAGGAGTTCGAAGAGATTGGTGATAAGTTGAATTTATTACTTGTTTCTAAAGATGAAACTACATCAGAAGCAGAAAAGCTAAAGGAATTGTTGGATGAGAAACTGGCGAAAGTCAATGAATTAAGATCTGTTGAAATTGAATTGGAAAACAAGATTGAGAAACTTCACAACATGATCAAGCATGCTAAGAGAACCGTCAAGGAATTCACTGAGGAGTTGAAATCAATTGAACCAAGAGATGTTACTACATTGATCAGCTTTATTGAAGATGAGAATGAAAGAGCTAAATACAGTTTACCAAATCTTGATGAAGTATTACCTGATGAAATAGATCAGTTAGATATTGAGAAGTTAGAGGATACTGTTGAAGAATTAGACAAATATTTATCCAATGCTAAGGTGAATACAGATATGTTGGAAGAATATGGTAAGAGATCCAAGGAATTTCAATCAAGAAAGATGGATTTGAATGAAGCTGTGAGCCAAAGAGATGATATCAAGAAGATGAGTGAAGATTTGAAAAAGAAGAGATTAGATGAATTCATGGAAGGTTTCAACTCTATTTCATCCACTTTGAAGGAAATGTATCAAATGATCACAATGGGTGGTAATGCTGAATTAGAATTAGTTGATAGTTTGGATCCATTCAGTGAAGGTATATTATTCAGTGTGATGCCACCAAAGAAGAGTTGGAAGAATATCTCCAATCTATCAGGTGGTGAAAAGACATTGAGTTCATTGGCATTAGTGTTTGCCTTACATCAATATAAACCAACACCATTATATGTGATGGATGAAATTGATGCAGCTCTTGATTTCAGAAACGTTAGTATTGTGGCTAATTACATTCAAGAACGTACAAAGAATGCACAATTCATTGTCATCTCATTAAGAAACAATATGTTTGAATTGGCTCAACAATTGGTTGGTATTTATAAGGTGAATAACATGACTAGAAGTATCACTTTACAAAACCGTGATCTTTTGGAGCAGGGTGCTTGATTTACAATTTTTTTATAGGGTGAATTTATAGGTATAAGGATAATTTTAGATATATGTGTTTATCTCGTTTTGTTTCCCTTCCTTCTTCTCTTTGTAGTACTACATTTTGACTGGTAGGTACGAATTGAATTTTGATATGTGACATTAATATAATTTTTTTTTTCTTCTTCCAGCATGAATTATACAAGTAGAGGTTCAATCAATGAGCCCAACCTTTAGCTATCAATGCCTTCTCTAGAGTGTCCCAAAAGTGATTCAAGACTTGTGCATCTTTGAATCTTTTTGATTTATCCAATGCTATTTTTTCAACATTCCATTCTTTGATTTGTGCAGGAACAGCATCTGTTCCATAATGAAAGTAATAACCTTTAACCTTTTGAAATAGTTCTTCTGGTTTCACCCATTTATAGTTCTTGAATTGCCATAATTGACCTGTAGTGACGACAGCAGCTACTCTATCCCAATGTTCATCCTTGTTGAATTTATCTGTGTTGTTGACAACTAAGAAGTTTAATCTTCCAAGTTTTGGGAAAGTGTGAGTAATGTTTCTCAATGGTTCACCACTCGAGCTTTCTTGAGCTTCTTGAGAGTTTGGATCAATGAATTTTGAATCTTCAAGGAATTGTTTAACATTGGCAATCGATATTAGTGCAGAGGCAGCTGGTGAGATCAGAATGATTGGAACTCTATTACGTTTCTTTTTGTTGGCAGGTTCTTCTTTTGGAGTTGGTTTTGAAGACCCTCTCTTCTTCAATGGTCTAATTAGTTTACTCTCACATTCCTTTGCCACATTAGTGAAATCAACAGATTTGAAACCTCTTAGGGCAGTATTATGATTGATTATTATACGTTCATTCTTTAAGATCTCTAACAATGCAGGATCTTCATCAATTTCCATTCTATCAGACTTTTTATTGTTATGGTCAGATTTCGAATCATCTTTCTTTGATTGACCAGAACTTGATGATTTGATATATTCAGAAGAATCATTTGAGCCATCCAACCATGAAATCAAGTCTGATCTTTCTAAAAATGATAACGGTTTGATATTCTTTTCTTGAGCTAATGTGACAAATTCAGCAGCTGGTAAATCTTTATTTATCCAACAGAATAGCACCACTCTCAAAGAGATTGGCGAATCATTGATTATGAATTCAGTATCTTTGTCTAAATCCAAAGTTACTTTGATGTTATCCAGTTTCACAGATTTGGCTTCAGTGATATCATTTGTCTTTTCCTTGTTGTCTTTGAGTAGTATCTGTTTACCCTTTCTGGATATATTCTTCTTCAACGATGGCAAATAGCTCATTACTTCTTGAGTATGCTTTATGATCTGATTGGATGTTTGTTATCAACAGTAATATTTGATGTTTACTATTCACTGTTTATTGTGTATATCACTTTCCAATTTTTCAACGAGAAATTCTGAAAGTTACCCGCAGCTGTTAAATCCGATTAAACGCCGAATTTTGAAATTTTGAAATCCGAATTAAAGCCGACAAAGAAAAAAAAATTTTTAAAATAGAGAGATGAGCTCTTTCAAGAAGATCCAAATAAGAAATAGAATTCACTAATATCAAAACATTGAGGAAAATGGCTAAAGTGACCTCAACTAAGAAGAAGTACGCTTCTTCTGCTGACAAGCAAGTGGCTGCTGAAAAACACATGAACTCTGTTTTCAAATTCAACACTGATCTGGGTCAACATATCTTGAAGAATCCATTGATTGCACAAGGGATTGTAGACAAGGCCAATATTCAACCAAGTGATATAGTGCTGGAAGTGGGTCCAGGTACTGGTAACTTGACTGTGCGTATTTTGGAAAAGGCCAGAAAGGTTGTTGCTGTGGAAATGGATCCAAGAATGGGTGCTGAATTGACAAAGAGAGTTCACGGTACACCAGTTGAAAAGAAATTGGAAATCATGTTGGGTGATTTCATGAAGACTGACTTACCATATTTCGATATTTGCATAAGTAACACACCTTATCAAATCTCATCTCCATTAGTTTTCAAATTGATCAATCAACCAAGACCTCCAAGAGTTTCAATTCTTATGTTTCAAAGAGAATTCGCATTAAGACTAATAGCAAGACCAGGTGATCCATTATATTGTAGATTGTCTGCCAATGTACAAATGTGGGCCAATGTCACTCATATAATGAAGGTTGGTAAGAATAATTTCAGACCTCCTCCACAAGTGGAATCAAGTGTTGTCAGAATAGAAATCAAAAACCCGAGACCACAAGTTGATTATAATGAATGGGATGGTATTTTAAGAATTGTATTTGTTAGAAAGAATAGAACAATCAATGCTGGTTTCAAATCAACAACAATTTTGGAAATCTTGGAAAAGAATTATAAGACATATTTAGCTACAATGGATGGTGATGCCATTATTGAAGAAGATTCAGGTAAAAAGAGTAATACAATGGAAATCGTTAAACAAAAGATTGATCAAGTATTACTTGAAACTGGATTGGGTGAAAAGAGAGCTGGTAAATGTGATCAAAATGATTTCTTAAGATTATTATTTGCCTTCCATCAAGTTGGTATTCATTTTGCATAAATATGTTTTTATTGTTGTTGTTGTAAAGCATAAAATTATAATTGGGGAGAATTAGAAAAGGGTATCTTGTTTTCATTTGTATAATAAAATTCTACTTAGAATAGAGAATCATTCAATCAATTTTTTTGATTGTCATGTTACAACCTGATATATCTCGTAATTAGTCGAATAGTAGTACATAATGTTTCTGATCTATAATTAATTCAAGATTTCAAGCATCTATCTTCTCTTAGTCACCTTTGAAGTATCCTTTTCCACAATATCACCTCCAATAACACCCATCTCTTCCAATTTATCCTCTTCAATACGGATTTGTTCTCTTCTTTCCCACCAACGATCTTGACATAAATCAAATGATTTCTTCTTCAAATGTTTACCACGAGCATCTCTATTATTGGAAATAGCCCATTCCAAGAAATCAGCACCTGTTCTGACATAGAATGCTCTCAAGTTTTCAAATGCCTTTGGATGTGGTAACCATGGTCTTGGATCTGGGATTTCAGGTTCTTCTTCTTCTTCCATTTCTTCTTCTTCCTCATCTTCTTCTTCCGCCACTAGTTTCTGATCATGTGATTCTTCATCATCATCGTCATCATCATCATCTTCATCATCGTCATCGTCATCGAAATCTTCATCTTCATCGGCATCCTTCTCAGCATTCTCAACATCTTCTAAATCTTCCCAATAAACTTTCATTCCATCAACTTTAGCTAAATCAACAGAGTATAATGAATCAATAGAATAATCTTTCTCACCATATTCCCAAACACCACCAAATATGAATAAGATATCATCAACAACAGCTGTGGTGGCATTGAATCTTGGATGTGGTAGTTTATTCACAACTGGGATCTCGACAGTATTATCCTCAGAAGCATCAGATAGTTGGTCATCATCATCGTCATCATCATCATCAAATTTCTTTAATTCATTTTCAATCTCATCATCATCGTTATCTTCTTCATCATCATTTAGTTTAGCCTTTGCTAAGATGGAATTCAATAATTCTTCCAAATCTTCATCTCTATTTTGTTTCTTTACCTTATTTTGATGTTTTTTCTTTTGTGGTCTTAAAGATAAAGAGTACCATCTATTTGGTTCCACTTGATATGTGTATAAATCGTTATAGAATACTGAATCCAAAGATTCTTCAGTCTCTTCATAATCATAAACACCACCAAATAAAACACCTCTACCCTTATGATGAACCATAGAGCAACCTACTCTTGGTGATGGTTGGAAACCTTGCTTTTTACGTCTTTCCCATCTAATTGCTGTTAAATCACTCTTCATCTTCAACATCCAACAATCTGATAAGATTTTCCCCTTTTGTAAACCCTTCCCTGCTTTGACTTTACAATAACCACCCCATAATACAGCACCGTCAGCACACGGTATCAAGGAATGACCAGATCTTGCATCTGGTAATGGATGATTTTGTGGGAATTCTATCTGTTTCCATTTATACGTTGTGATATCAAAGACCCATAAATCATGTAAATAAGAAGTAGAAGTACCTAAATCTCTAAACCCACCATAAAGGATGAAATAATTTTTCCAAACAGTTATTCTATGACCAGATCTAGCAGTTGGACCATTCTTTTGTTCTACTTTATTCCATTCCTTAGTAGTAGCATCCAATAACCAAGTATCTGAATAATGATAGAAAGTGTTTTGCTTTGGAGATGAGAACTCACCACCATGTAATAGTATGACACCACTTGGATGAGCAGCAATGGCGGCTGAAGATCTTGGCATTGGACTGTTTTTAGAAATGACTTTTCTCCAAGTATTAGAATCTAAAGAATAAGTGAATAATTCATTGTAAAAAGTAGAGATTGAATCTTGAGTATTTTCACCACCAAAAATGAGCAATTCAGACTTCCCATGGATAGGATTAGCACACATGGCAGAGTTGATTCTTCTTGAGGGACGATCACATGTCTTTATGCTAATAGCTTCAAACTGTTCCTGTTCCTTCTTGTAGTTTTCCAATATTTCATCGATATCCACATCATCTTCCTCAATTTCACCGCTCTTTTTGGCCTTCTTCTTGTTCTTGACCTCAGACTTGCCCTGTGCCTTCTTGTTCTTCTCCTCAGCACGAGCCTTCTTGGCCTCCTTGTCCTTCTTGGTGTTCTTCTTGGCCATTTTTCTTGTCTTCTCTATTCATTATATCTTGTCAGTTGTCAGTAAATCAAAAATTTTCAAAATCAAATCTCAAAATCAAAATCAAATTCAAAACATCAACAAAGAATTCAAACATTTCAGCCATTTCAGAAATATCCCAGATTATCCCAAAATTGAAGTCAAAAGAAGAGCAAAGATGGCTGAAGATTTGAAGGTGAATCTAGAGAAATACTACTCCCACCACCAGAAGCCAAAGGAGCTCAAGTTCACCTATGGAACTGCTGGATTTCGTACAAGGGCAAACACCTTGGACAGTGTTGTTTTCAGTGTAGGTTTGCTGGCCTCCTTGAGATCCAAGTATCTGGACGGACAGACCATTGGAATCATGATCACTGCATCGCACAACCCTCCAGAGGACAATGGTATCAAGTGTGTGGATCCTCAAGGTGAAATGTTGGAACAAAATTGGGAGGAATACGCCACCAGTTTGGCCAATTGTAACACCAGTGATGAATTGTTGCAAGAAATCTTGAAGATATCGTCTCATTTAAACATCAACCTATCAAAGCCATCCAACGTTATATTGGCTAGAGATTCTAGATCTTCAGGTCCTGCATTAACAGAAGCTACTATTGATGGTCTTAAAGTATTTGAAACAAATTTCCAAAACTTCAATCTATTATCCACTCCACAATTACATTATTTGGTTAAATCTATAAACACTTTGAATTCACCAGTGGAATATGGTAAACCAACAGAAGAAGGATATTTTAAAAAGATGGCTGTGGCATTCAGTAAGATTATTGATTCTTCATTAATCATTGATAAATCCAAAAAGATCAAAATTACAATAGATGCTGCTAATGGTATTGGTGGTCCCAAAGCTGATAAATTCTTTTCACATTATTTAAGTTCATATATTGATTACAATGTTGTTAATAACAATTATTTAGACCCAAGTGCATTGAATGTTGGATCTGGTGCTGATTTCGTTAAGACTAATCAAAAATTACCAAATAATATCATTCCTGTTTCTATGGATCTTTATGCTTCATTTGATGGTGATGCTGATAGAGTTGTCTTTTATTATACTGATAAAAATGATAAATTCAAATTATTGGATGGTGATAAGATTTCTACTTTATTAGCTGGTTTCTTGAAAGATTTATTAGAGAAATCAAATTTAAAAGCTAATATTGGAGTCATTCAAACTGCTTATGCCAATGGTAGTTCCACTTCATACTTGACTGATATCTTAAAGGTCCCTGTGGAATGTACACCAACTGGTGTAAAGCATTTACATCATGCTGCAAGTAGGTTTGATATTGGTGTTTATTTTGAAGCCAATGGTCATGGTACTGTTTTGTTTTCTGATGCTTTCATTGATATTTTGAAGAATACTGAACCATCTACTCCACATCAAAAATTAGCTATTGAAACATTATTCCAATTGTCTGAATTGATTAATCAAACTGTTGGTGACGCCTTATCGGATTTGTTAGCAGTATTAGTGGTATTAGCACTAAAGAATTGGGATCCAGCTAGTTGGGATGAATCATATGTTGATTTACCAAACAAATTAGCTAGAGTTGTTGTTCATGATAGATATGTATTCAAGACCATCAATGCAGAAAGACAATTGACCTCACCAGTTGGATTACAACCCTTAATTGATGAAACTGTCAAGAAATTTACCAATGCTAGATCTTTTGTCAGAGCCAGTGGGACTGAAGATGCAGTACGCGTCTATGCTGAGGCCTCTACTAGAGCTGAAGTGGAACAACTATCGCATGAGGTGTGTGAACTAGTCAATAGATCATCCACTATATAGCTTCATACACATCATTCACTAAAACCATCGTAGAGTTGTAGTATTAGAATAATGAGATTTCACGGGTTTTCTCAATTCTGCCATTTTATCACGTGATTAGCCATCAAAAAAAAAAAACAAAGAAGGGTCCCTCTATCTGGCACAAAATCACATTTAACGATTGTTCGATCCCAAATGCAAATAAAAGACACAAGAACAATAGCTTTCATTCCATACAGTTTAAGATGATACTGTATACATTAACTATTCTGCTCACTTTTCTCAGTAAAAGTCCCTACTATCTATACCTTATTTAAACCAATCTACCCATCCAGTCACCCACTATATCTTTCTCAACTATTCACAATGAGAGTGGCACAAATAATTTCGATGATGGCCATCGCATGTTCCATGTCATCAGATTTAGATGATTCAGCAATCTCATCAGATTCAGGAATCAATAGATCAAGATCAAGATCCAACAACAACATCTCATCAGATTCAGGAATCAATAGATCAAGATCAAGATCCAACAACAACATCTCATCAGATTCAGGAATCAATAGATCAAGATCAAGATCCAACAACAACATCTCATCAAATTCAGGAATCAATAGATCAAGATCAAGATCCTACAACAACATCTCATCAGATTCAGATGATTCAGGAATCAATAGATCAAGATCAAGATCCAACAACAACATCTCATCAGATTCAGGAATCAATAGATCAAGATCAAGATCCAACAACAACATCTCATCAGATTCAGATGATTCAGGAATCAATAGATCAAGATCAAGATCCAACAACAACATCTCATCAGATTCAGGAATCAATAGATCAAGATCAAGATCCAACAACAACATCTCATCAGATTCAG
>JAKTWV010000065.1:0-31249 GCA_030582235.1 Ruyongia ponderosae | reverse complement strand
GATTCAGGAATCAATAGATCAAGATCAAGATCCAACAACAACATCTCATCAAATTCAGGAATCAATAGATCAAGATCAAGATCCTACAACAACATCTCATCAGATTCAGATGATTCAGGAATCAATAGATCAAGATCAAGATCCAACAACAACATCTCATCAGATTCAGGAATCAATAGATCAAGATCAAGATCCAACAACAACATCTCATCAGATTCAGATGATTCAGGAATCAATAGATCAAGATCAAGATCCAACAACAACATCTCATCAAATTCAGGAATCAATAGATCAAGATCAAGATCCTACAACAACATCTCATCAGATTCAGATGATTCAGGAATCAATAGATCAAGATCAAGATCCAACAACAACATCTCATCAGATTCAGGAATCAATAGATCAAGATCAAGATCCAACAACAACATCTCATCAGATTCAGATGATTCAGGAATCAATAGATCAAGATCAAGATCCAACAACAACATCTCATCAGATTCAGATGATTCAAGATACAACAACATCTCATCAGATTCAGATGATTCAAGATACAACAACATGTCATCAGATTCAGATTCTTCCAACATATCTGATAAGAACAAACATGGGGTAAGTACAATGATGGAATTAGGAAAGAAATCCTACGATTACTTACAATGGTTCAAAACTTCGACAGAATGCTTAATATTTCTTATTGCTACAATGAAGTATGTTGGGCACCATTTAATTACATTGATAAAGCCCAATAAGAAGAGCAATAACGTCAGTGACATAGAAAATGCTTCTGAATTAAACATAATTAGTGAAGTGTCAGAGAAGGTAGATCAAATTGAAAGACTACTGAAAGATATTACTGAAATTGTTTTTATTGAATCAAATGGAGGTAAATAGATCAATGGTGATTGATCTGTTTGCAGTTGATTAAACATCGTCATCTCATGAATCCTTCTCAATAGACGTCTTCTCACTGATCCGTCGTAGCTCCATCGTAACTCCGATATCTTCTAACAGAAACAGAACATAAAAAGACAAGAGCTAGAATAACCAGATACTTAACCAAATAGATATACCCATCAATCAACCATAAACCATCATTAAATGTTAGCATTGGCCAAATGTTATGATCTTGAATGTGGTTGCTTCGGGAAAGGAAAGTGAGATCCTGTCGGTTGTCGGGCTCGGTCTACTCTGTATAGCGAGGAGAAGGGGAATGTAGTTCGTTGTATTGGATGAATGTAGTGAAGGAAAGGAAACGTCGACATACTGCTTCTTATAGGTATATAGTGGTGTCCGGATGGGCCGATGGTTAGTGCACGGATCAGGGATCTGACATCTCCCCCGTATCGAAGGAATGTAATGAATTTGATAGAAAGAAAGAAAAAAGTGCTCTGAAGTGTTGGGACGAACCTATGGTGATATTGATCTTTGATATTCTGAATGGAGTCTCTTGGTAAAGCTGAATAATATAATAAGTGTGGAGAAAAATGAATGATGAATATGAGATAAATAAAGTTGGTAAATTGCTAATTGCAGACATTGAATATTGAATTTGAGATGGCTAAATGACTGCCGATTGTATGAATAACCTTAAAACTAAAATAAAACTGAACATCCTTGAAAAAACCAATAGTATTGGAAAAAGAGCCAAGGTAACAAGTAACTAAAATAAAATAAATGGAAAAAATTGGTGGGAATTTGTAGCAAAGCTGAATGCGATACTGAAGGGAAACCAAAACTCACTTTATTGAGAAAGGCGAAACCTGTAATTATGCTAATGGATAATAAATTATGATAATGGTGCTTATGCAAGCTATGATATGCTGATCCAATGATGATAATGCTCATGAGTTTGTGTTGTATGATTAAACATATCTTGCCCTATGAGTAGTTGTAATCTTGAGTCACTATTGAGTCTCTCTGGGAAGCTGCATAACGGCTATGATGATGGAGATGTGTCTGATGGCGAACATCTGGACGTTGGGTAGTATCTATACTTTGGATAAGGATGATGTGGATCATAATGGATAAGTAATGCTCAAGTGATAGAAATGAGAATGAGAACGAGTTATAATGTTGAATGCATAATGCTGTGAAATAGACACTATAATGATGAATAGTTGAACTGTTTGTTCCTCTATCTTGTTGTATTACTTTCTTGATGAATAGTTGGATGTTGGTTGATTGTGGGCAAATTGATGTACTATTGTACTCGCAGAGATGGTGTGTGCTAGTTCTTAGATAGTGATTGTAACTTAGTGATTGGTTGGATACTTAACGCTTGAAAACTTAGCAATAACCCCAAAATGATTGTGGGAGTGTGAAGTTTGGGATGCTATAGCGTCCTGAACTGTTGGGAGGATATTCTTATAGTGTGTGATTTGATCTTGAAAGAAGTTGTTGATTTCTGGATTTGAATATCATGGGTGGCCATGAGTGGATGATTGATATACCTTGATAAGGAATCGTGTGATCTGAAAATAGATTCATAAAGGAAATAAGTTTATAACTTATGGGATGGGATGCCACTATGTGGTGATTATAGGAACTCGAAAGAAGTCTATGGTTGGTTGAGACTGAAATATTGATAATATGATTTCAAAATAATGAAATTTTTGAAAAGCGTCTATGGTAGGTTGATAATGCACTAGTGGATATTATATTCACGCGCTAGGGTAATATGGTTTGGCTAAAAGTTCCTTAAAAAGTTAATAGATTTGGTCTGGTTCGAATCAAAGACTATTTGATAGGATTGATTTGATGTAAAGGATTGAAGTAATGGTGAGTGTCACCAAATTGATACTATTCTTGGAATATAGGTTGCAATGGAGATATTGTTGAATGAAGAAGTTAAGAGAAGGTCATGACTCTTCCTTAAAATCTTATAAATGGTCATCAATCTAGAGGTGGAATATTCCTAACTCTTGTTGGCATCACTCTGGCCAGGAATGGCGTCATTCGTTATGGAATGGCATCATCAGAGACTGGTTCAACGACACAGCCCTGTATGGCATCATGGAGTGAGTGGGATTCTCCAAACCATGGTAAATAAATAAATTCCGAAGAAAGTATCTTGTACTTGATAATCAATATCTGTGTATGGTGCAAATGAACTTGCTGTGAACATATAACTTGAAAGTTAGTAGTGTAAATATGCTAAAATATCTTTTATCCGATAACTGAGTCTTGTGAACTTCTGTTGCTAATATCTGGAGTTCGAAGACTTCTGATAATGAATAATTTGAAATTATGTTTCTCTTGTTTGGAAGAATAGCTGGTTTATTTGGTTGGATTCTCTCTGATAGTGCTTTCTAAATTAGATGATAGGTGTAGACATTTGTTTCTGTAATCTGACTTCTTATGGTTTCTTGGATGCTTTGTCTGTGGTAATGTATACTGATTTCTTTGACTGCAGGTACGATATTTCCTACTGAGTTCTTTAACTTCAGATGATTGGAATCATGATTTGTAATATGTGTCGGTTTCTCCCCCGGCTAGCTTCTCCCCCGTAAATCGAGTAGCTTGCTCTCAGATTTGTCAATATAATTGTAATTTGTGTGATTTGCACATGGGGATATTTGCTGTGTGCATTTTCTTCCAAAAGACGACTAGACAATTAACATTGTACTTTGCCAAGTAAGTTGTATTGTTGCGTGAGCTGAGTGCTTCATGCTTGTAATGCATTAGTTGTGCTGAATGGTATCTGTATAAACTCCATAAAATTGTTTTTGAAACCCTGGGTAAACTCCCTATTATGATTCTTTTTGCAATGCCACATGCTTGACTATATCTCTTGTGGAGCTTGATAGTGATGTTGGTATAGTTGGTATATATGTTATGGTAGATATGTGTAGTGTTGATGTATGTTCATGATTCAATGAGGTCGGGTTCCTTTGATGAGTATGATGTGTTTCTCGTATGTACCTTCACAGGTGACGAAGTAGCTTCGTCTCGTTATAGTAAACGCTTGATGATAAATATGGGTGCAACAGCTGATCAACAATAATGAGTTTGCGATATGATAATAATTAGTAATGGGTTTGGGATATGATAGCAATGAGTATGGGATATGATAGTAATTAAAGTAACTACCATGGTTGACCAAGGGTTGATGCCCTGGTTGTTGATAAAACTGATGATGAACAGAGACCTAGGACTTGGATTTGAATAAGTTGCTCATTGTCTCTTGAATACTAAAGCACCGATAAACTGGAGTTATCGAGCATTAACTAAAATCAACTCTGATGAGCTGGAGTTATCTAGGATTAACTAGAATCAACTAGAATTGACTAATGATGTGGTTGGGTGAGTTATCTAAGATGTAAAGGTTCATCTTTTGGTAGTTGAGAAGAGCTTTCAATTCAACTTGGTCTTACTTCTTTTACCAGGGAGGACCATTCACATATAATTAGTGTTTCAGACGTACCAGCAGTTAAAAGTATGTGAATATGAAAAGCATGTGAACATGGTAGTGGTTGATAATGAGTTATTGCCAAAGTTTCATTCATGGGAAAAACGGTAGCTATTAGGGTGACTTCGCCTTCTTGCTCTTCTCTTTATAAGACATACCAATGTTCTCCTTAATTCCGTTCTTGCTCAATTTGCGTTCTTAGTTTCGTTCTTGTCATAGGTAAACTGTGCTCCACCCTGTATAGATGTCGGATTGGTATGATTTCATGAGTGATTGTTGAGTTTTTGTTGAAAGAGAACGAGGATCAGTGTTAAAATGATATAATTATTGCTGATGAGTATAACTGATCGAAAATTAATGATTTGTTTCTTTGGTTATCCATGATAACTGTACTGGCTAAGGGACCATGGCTTCCCAACTATTGGTGCAGTCATTGAGTCATCAGATGTGACCGTGGACAAGGAAGTTCTTTAGTAGGGTTGATCAGAATGAAAATACTGGTTGTTGGTTGTACCATTAATGTTGATGTTGAGCAGGCTCGCACGTTGAGTGGCATTCGTTGACGGTGATGAACTTCGCTGTAATACTGGATAAAGATCCTTCCAGGTTTTAAGTTCACCTGAAGCTTTGAAACCCATGCAAAACTGAAAATTCTATTTCTCAAACGTATCTCTGTTTTCGAATGTCTGGTACCGTGATTGATTTCCTTCTTTGGCTGTTGGTTTTCTCCATTATTTGATTCCATTATTGTAGTCCGCTTAAACTCTTTCGTTTGACGTCTATGTCTTGACTTTGTACTCTCTTGGGTGTGATATTCACAAGTTGCTGAAATAATAGTCATATTTATCATTTATGAGGTTGTTCTCTTGCCCTGAAAGTTCAGTGAGCCATTCAATCTAACAGGAGATGTATGGTCATAGTGTTATTTGCTTGAACTTTCTTGGTTTTCTCTTTGCTCACATGGTGTCTTGAGGGCAGTACTAGCTTCTTTGACTATATGGTAGTACACTAGACTCCTTTGTTATGATGGTGGGGCAATAGACTCTTTTGTTGGTAATATTTGTGGTAGTGCAATAGACTCTTTTGCTGATGATAACTCGTGGTAGTGCAATAGACTCTTTTGTTGTTTCTCATCAATCGTGATGATTTTCTGTCTTCAACGTGTCTTCAACGTTTAAAACTATGACTCCGTGAGAGGGTTAAAATCTCTGTTCATTTCTGTTATTGTTTTCAATACAATGGTATGCTGCTGATTCTGGGTGCTGATGCTGATGTTACTTTTCGTTGTGAAGTTCTGATTAGAAGTTGAGGTCCTGTGTGGCTCATTTCCTTGGATAAAAGGTTTGTTGGCAATTGAATTTTAGATGAATGACAACATCTCATTCTCTCTAGAACTGTATTATTTCTGGATGGCATGTGTGGTCTGCTCTATGGTTCGCTTTGCTTATCCATGACGCGAGAGTGTTGATGTTTTAGCATATAGTTTGACTTCCTAATAGTTTTGCTCTTAGTGAATATTCCCTAATTTATAGCCTCATAAAGATACTAATTTCTGTTGATGTTTGTACAGTGATATGTAAGCATGATGTTTGGTGTTGATTGTTGGAAAGAACGGTGTTGGTTGTTGGAAAGGACGGCCTGGTCTATCAAGACTAGACTTGTTGGCGAATATGCTGAAATTGGTCCAAATGTTTTGCTCTTGACGGGAATTCTTGATGGCTTCTTGATGGAATCAGATATTTGGCTGTTGATGTTGGTAGATTCTCTTCATATATTCTGTGTGTCTTGTGGCATAGTGTTTTCTTTGGGTATGTTATGATATAATGGTGGCAAAATGTGATTGTCTGAAATAGTTGAACATTAAAAGTTTCTCTGGTCCATTTCTCTAAAAAACTTTGGAATACCTTGGAATGTCTTCAAGAATCGATTCATCTTGGTCATAGTTGAAATTGGTTCCTCTTAAAGGCTGTTGTGATGACTGTAGGTGTTAATTAACCTCTTGACCAATGAAATGCTTGCCAATGACCATGATTTGTTTATTTTGTTTATAAATGATGAATGGTGTCCAATTGGGGGCCCAGTAGCGTAAAAGACTCTTAATCTGTCGGTTGTCGGGCTCGGTCTACTCTGTATAGCGAGGAGAAGGGGAATGTAGTTCGTTGTGTTGGATGAATGTAGTGAAGGAAAGGAAACGTCGACAGACTGCTTCTTATAGGTATATAGTGGTGTCCGGATGGGCCGATGGTTAGGGCACGGATCAGGGATCTGACATCTCCCATACAATTTTTTTTCTAGCTGGCGCACACAAAATTCTAAATTATCTATATAGGGTAGGCACAAACTCAAATTAAAACTCCAATAACAAGCTAAATAATACCTATTAGTTACAAATAAATGATACCAATGTATAGTATAATGATCAAACATTTCAAAATCAAGAAAATTTCCAAGAAAATAGAGCTATTTTTGGTAAAAATATTCTTTTTTTGATCACAAACAGGAGTACTGTTGGCCATTAAATGAATACAATATACATAATAGATATGACTATACTATATCATAATATAATAAACATTAATGATTATAATATATACGTCTTACCTATCAAATTTGGTTGCATTTGTTAGCTGGTTGCTGTTACTGATTTCAAAAAATTAAATGCTATACAGTACATACAATAAATACTGTTCACTATTTTCTGTTTATGGACTCTGGGAACTTTGAGAACTTTAAGAACTTTGAGAACTCTGTCCATTTCTGAGATATATATAGCTTGTGCCTAGCTGTAGGCTCACGATCTGATATATTCAGAATCTTTCAATAAAGCAAGATGTTTTGGATTGCAGAATTACCGTTTGATTTAA
Organism: Ruyongia ponderosae; assembly: GCA_030582235.1. NCBI lineage: Eukaryota > Fungi > Ascomycota > Saccharomycetes > Phaffomycetales > Wickerhamomycetaceae > Ruyongia > Ruyongia ponderosae. Next base: position 23,977 of record JAKTWV010000065.1, on the reverse strand, counting down.
TCATTGAAGTATTCAAGCGCCTGCTATCAATCAAGGACATATTGACCTTATTATCAATCCTTCCAGCGTCCATTTTGCAGTTACTGCTTTCAAAGAATGTTATAACGTTTATTAGGGAGAAGGAAAGAAGTGAAAATGGTAATGATTTTGAATTATTGAAAGGAGATATAATTGCAGAGATCATATTAAGCGGTATTATTGATCAAACAATGATTACTAAAAGCTCAGAAAGATGTTTGATTAATCATTTAATCTTGCATTATAAAAGCATAATGGAAGACTCAAGAAAGTGTCATGGCCAGATTTATTACTGTTCTCATTTCAAGCTGACCAGCTGTAGGTTTGGAGAGATTAGTATAATGCATTTGAATTCAGTTAGTGTCAGCCCTGATACTAGGAGATTTGATATAAAACATGCGTCTGGGTTAATCTTTGAAGCGCAATTACAGTCCTACAAGCTCTTTATCTCCTTGCCACTAGGATTAAGACGCTTTGTACTTATGAAGAACAGAATTGGGAATATGCAATATGGGTGCTGTCCCGATCTAAAGAGATTCACCATAGAATACTGCACGGATGTAGATATTATGGCCATGAAATCAGAAAATCTTGAAGTTCTTCATCTATTTAGAACAAGCTTACATTCGTCATTTCTTGATAGAGTGAGAAAAGATCCTTCATATTGGAAAGTGTTGTTCCCAAAACTGAACGAGATTATGTTTCCATGTTATACGTATTTCAAATATCTTGGGCCTATAGATTTGGGATGTCGTGGTTCTTTGTTGGTTAATGGTTGTCTGCCAACCATCAGAAGAGCTGGGATACAAAGCCACGTAAAAGTGCAAACATTGATTGAAAAAGTAGTGAATTTGCAAGAAGTTTCTGACGCTATCCATGCCAGAGCAGAAGCTGATTCTAGGTTCACTAGAAGGCCATATAACTTTGATATTGGGAGTCGACCAAGATCATTGTTGGCAGGAAACTTTTCTGAGAATGTGCTAGAGTACTACTCTGGTAAAGACTTCTTTGAAGATGAAGAATCAAATCTCGTCATTAGTATCAACACCAGCGCGATGTCTGTTCGAATGACCTTCAGAGGTGCAATAATCCAACATGTTATTGATAATATGGCAGTGCAGAACTTCGCTAATTGGAACATAAAAACCAATGGCAATAAAGAGGTTATTTACACAAACACTAATGGCGAGAAGTTTAGTGACTTTTCACATTTAGTTGACGAGTGGAAATTGATCAATGGTGATTTAGAAGAGTTGAGCTTTCTCATTTACTCTTTTGATAACAAAGGCGATCGATCAGATAAGCTTTCTGGGGGTTCTATAGGTCTCTACTTTGCTGAGAAGACCATGAATGAGACTACCACCTGCAATAATACTAACGAGATCAATGGTTTAAGTACTTCACCATCTACTCCAAGTTATTGGGGTCGTTCTGTATTCACAAATATTATGGGAGTTTTCAAAGTTACCACCAAAAAACTCTTCGATTAGAGCTGGTTTGTGCTGTTCAGTTGTACATGAGAATGGGATTATTAATTGCTAATAATCGAGTTTGAGCTCAAATCAGCAAATTTTGTTTGATTATGTTAAAAGACAATACTATTCAAGAATTAGCAGTGACATAGGTGATGCCAGATATCCCCAACAACTAAAAGACGATATCTTTCTTGATTTGTTTCATCTAGATGGCTTGGAAGTCAGCTAATCAATTACTCAACTCTTGAGCTTTCGCTGATAGCATCCCTTCATCCCACAGACTAATATTATAAAAAGGCTTTCATATGTTACAATAGTGCTATATATATGTTGACTTACCAAACAAATTAGCTGGAGTTGTTGTTCATGATAGATATGTATTCAAGACCATCAATGCAGAAAGACAATTGACCTCACCAGTTGGATTACAAGCCTTAATTGATGAAACTGTCAAGAAATTTACCAATGCTAGATCCTTTGTCAGAGCCAGTGGGACTGAAGATGCAGTACGCGTCTATGCTGAGGCCTCTACTAGAGCTGAGGTGGAACAACTATCGCACGAGGTGTGTGAACTAGCCAATAGATCATCCACTATATAGCTTGATACACATCATCTACTAAAACCATCGTAAAGTAGTATTAGTAGTATTAGAATAATGAGATTTCACGGGTTTTCTCAATTCTGCCATTTTGATTTTCTGTTTATGGACTTTGAGAACTTTGGCTATATCTAAGAGATATCTAGTTGGCTTCTTTGATATCACACTCTGATATATTCAGAATTTTTCAATTCATGAGCAAGATGTTTTGGATTGCAGAATTACCGTTTGATTTAATCATTGAAGTATTCAAGCGCCTGCTATCGATCAAGGACATACTGTCCTTATTATTAATCCTTCCAACGTCAATTTCAAAATTACTGCTTTCAAAGAATGTTATAACGTTCATCAAAGAAAAGGAAAAAACTGAAAATGGTAATGATTTTGAATTATTGAAAGGAGATGTGATTGCAGAGATCATGTTAAGCGGTATTTTTGGTCAAGCAATGATTGCTAAAAGCTCAGAAAGATGTTTGATTGATCATTTGATTTTGCTTTACAAGAGCATAATGGAAGATTCAAGGAAGTATCCTGGCCAAAGTTTTCACTATGCTCAATTCAAGCTGACCAGCTGTAGGTTTGGAGAGATCAGTATAGTACATTTGAATTCCGCTGGTGCTAGAAGGACTGGGAGATTCTTTTCACAACATGCAGCTGCGTTAAACTTTGCAGAGAGATTACAGTCTTACAAGCTCTTCATCTCCTTGCCACCTGGATTAGATCATTTCAATCTCAAAAGACACACATTTGGGAATATGCAATATGGATGCTGTCCCGACCTAAAGATATTAGCCTTAATATATTGCACGGATGTAGATATTATGGGCATGAAATCAGAAAATCTTGAGGTTCTTCGTCTAAGCAGGACAAGCTTACATTCGTCATTTCTTGATAGAGTGCGAAAAGATCCTTCATATTGGAAAGTGTTGTTTCCCAAACTGAACGAGATTATGCTTCCATGTTATACATATTTCAAATATCTTGGGCCTATAGATTTGGGATGTGCTGGTTCTTTGTTGGTTAATGGTTGTCTGCCAACCATCAGAAGAGCTGGGATACAAAGCCACGTAAAAGTGCAAACGTTGGTTGATAAAGTAGTGAATTTTCAAGAATTTTCTGAAGCTATCCATGCCAGAGCAGAAGCTGATTTTTTGTTCAGAAGAAGGCGATATAATTTTGATATTGGGAGTTGGCCAAGGTCAATGTTGAAAGATAAATTTTATGAGAATGTGCTAGAGTACTACTCTGGTAAAGACTACTTTGAAGATGAAGAATCAAATCTTATCATTAGCATCAACACCTATTATTCGGCTATCCGTATGACTTTCAGAGGTCCAATAATCCAACATGTTATTGATAATATGGTAGTGCAGAACTTCCCTAATTGGAACATGAAGACAAAGAGTGAGAAAGGGGATATCTACACAAGCACTGATGGTGAGAAGTTTAGTGACTTTTCACATATATTTGACGAATGGAAATTGATCAATGGTGATTTAGAAGAGTTGAGCTTCTTCATTTTCCCTTGGGATATTGATGACAAACCAACAGACAAGCTTATTGGGAGTAGCATAAGTCTCTACTTTGCTGAGAAGACCATGGACGGGGTTGTTAAGAAAACTAATACTTGCACAGCTATAAGTGGTTCAAGTACTTCACCATTAACTCCAAGTTATTGGGATGGGGTTCTCTCTGTACTCACGATTATTATGGAAGTTTTCAATGTTATCATCAAAGTATTAGAGCTGGTCTGTGCTATTCAGTCCTACATGAGAATAGGATAACTATTTGCTAATGATATAATATAAACTCCTGTAAAATGTCCCGATTAGGAAATATAATTACGCGCAGTAACAATAGAAAACATCCAAACACCAACAATTTAAAAAAAATCAAAAAAATCAAAAACAAGGAAAATCAAAAATAAAGAAAAGGCCAAAAACCAAATAAACAACAAACCAAATCCTTCCATCTAGCAATATTAACCCGTCATACATCCCTTCTCAGACACATACATTACATCCAAAAGGTCCATCAAACTACAAATAAACTTAACATCTGCTAGCTTAACCTGCCCAACTTTTTTCTTTTGCAACAGGATACCCCTTATCAGCCAAATTAACCATTTTTTTGATTGCTATAACAACAATCTCCCAGTCTGCCATTTCAAAAACATTTGATCAAATATTGTGATTAAACTGTTTACAAAGCACAAACGTGGTGTTTACTTGATAACTTATTGACATATCTGGAGACAAATCATCATTAACTCGCTAATAGGCATATTCTATCAGATCTCTATCTAGAAACTCATCGGATCTCCACTTGGAAGCCCCCTAGATCTACAAAGATCAAATAATCAAATTACAACAAATTATATATCATGAATCATTTCCATCTACACCAACCTCAACACGTCCATCATCAACTGTCACGTCCATCAACCCCTGTCCATCTCATCACCTCTTCAACACCTCCAACCCCAACAACTCCCTTCCAGATCTCTAGTCAATCATCACCTGGTCCAACATCTCCCTTCTTCAATAATACTCAAGGAATTACTACATCAAATGATGAAGTTAGTTCATTGGAGAATCAAATATCAAGTTTCTTATTCAATTTGAATGTTTCAAATGCAAATCCAACTGTTAAGAATATGGAAGATATGAAGAATTTATTAAGTAAAAGTTTAGTATTGATAACTAATTTGAAATTTCAAAATGAAATGCTTAAATTTGATAATTTAGAATATGAGAATAGAATGAATGTTGAAGTGGAATTGATTAGAAGACAATTAGATTTATTATCAAGACCAAAAATGAGTCATAGTACAAACTCTAATTCTAATTCTAACTCCGGCAATATTACCAATATCAACTCTTCTTCACAATCATTATTGTTGGAAAACAATTATAGATCCAACAACAATCATCATCATCATCATCATCATCATCATGATCACACTTCATTATCATCTTCAGGGTCTTTATCCTCTTCAATTCCCATAACTGCCACTAGTACTTATAACAATGTTAGTGGAGTTGGTGGTGGTGTTCGCAGCAATAGTAACAACAGTCAATTATCAATCGATAAACCAATGTTGGGATCTCCATTCATCGCAACACCTGCAGTCACTTCCATTGCATCTATCCACAACACGACAAACATGGTTAGTCCAAGCCATACTGAACATTCCACTGGAGTTTCATCATTAGCATCATCTCCATTGATATCTGCTTCATTGCCCTCAACTAGTTCATCTTCAAGACCAAAGAGTGGGAAAGTATTGGAAAGAAGGAATACTAATACTTCAACAACAAGTTCAATATCTTCTTCTGATAATTCTTCAAATGGTACTGGTAAGATTTCTTCTTCTTCTTCTAATGGTGGTACTGCTTCCTCTTTAAAGAAGGGGAAAAAGAAGAAATCATCAACTGCTAAGAAACTCAACAGTTTGAATGACTTTATCAAGGTCTTCCCATTGGAGAAGAGTTAATTCACCATTATAATAACTCTTCAATATTCAACTTTCTCATCATGAGAACAACTATTTTGCTATCTTCATTTTCATCTTTTGCTTTTAATTTGCTTCTATAATCCTGCTTTTACATTTTTACATTTTACTTGTTTTATTTTTCTTTTACCCCCTCATTATTGTTGCCATTGATTGATAGATTGATATCTTTCTAGCTATCGATATCTTATATCTTATCAATGGCCAATGACATTTATCCCTCAGGGATAACCAGCTTGATCAATCATTTTCCATCGATATTTTTATCTATTTTTGGATTAATCTAGTGATCATCTGATGATCTGATCTTGTGATCAATCTCTGGTTTATTTTTACTAATGTTTACTGTTATTTTTTTACACTATTATCCCATTTACCCACTGCTGCTATCCATTATTACTATACGAAATGTTATACGATGAATTGCCACATAATTTATCAAATAATATCAAGTTTACATGACACCCACTCATATTTGCTAATGATCCTTATGAAAACAAAACACAATATTACTTTTATGTCCATAATCTGCTATACTATTACTCTCCAATTTGCTAATCCATTTAATGCTTAATCCTTTTTTTCCCTTTATTTTTTTTCTTTAGTTATATACACTGAACTTACAAACAATATTAGACAATTTCAATGACTCTATATATGATCTAGTCTGTTCAACACCATTTATATCATACTTTTCAATCCATTTATACCAACAACAAGTTCTTTTACAGTAGTAGTAGCAAAAAAAATAAAAAAAAATGTGCTCAACGTGGGGCTCGAACCCACAACCGTACGATTAAGAGTCGTACGCGCTACCGATTGCGCCAGCCAAGCAACTTTGTTGAATTTGTAAATTCCGTTCTCGGTGCCACTCGGCCCGGCGTGTGTCCCGAACCGGTCTGTCCCCCGGTGCCCCGGTGGCTTTTCAGTTTCAAATCCGGTCGAGTTCCGGGACTTCGTGGCCAAGCTGGTTAAGGCGTGCGACTGTTAATCGCAAGATCGTGAGTTCAATCCTCACCGAGGTCGTTTTTTTTTTTTTTTTTTTATTTTTTTTTGATTTTGATTTCTGGGATAAACAAAGTGGAACTAAAACATGATTTATACAACTACTAGGACAACCAAAATATGGAGGATAACTCTTTACAAATATGGCTGGATGATGCAACTGAGAAATTGAAGTTAGCTGAAACAATTGGTGCTAAGGCAAATAAAATATTGAATGATTCCAAGTTCTTAATTGGCCAAAATGATAATAAGTTGATCAAATCAAACTTCCTTTTAGATTCAATAAATCAACAATTACAACTATTAAAGACAATACAATCATCATTTCAATTGAAGATAGATAATCAGACAAAGAGATTAGTGAAATTAGAATTAATTTTAGATACTTCAATTGAAGAGTTACAAGTACAATTCCAACATTTAAAATCTATCAAGTTAGATAAATCATTAAATAAGAATGAACCAAATCTTTATGAATTTATATCAATTGATATTTATAATGAATTGTTGTTGATAAGGAAGAATCAATTACCTAATTTGAAAGATGATTTTTTCAAAGAATTAAATGATGAAATATATTCTTATGAATTAAGATTAAATGAATTTAATAATCAATTCAATAATTTAGAATTAGAGATTAATGAAATGAATGATTTGAATTGGATTCATGAATTAATCTTTGAAATGAATGGATATGTTGAAGAGGTTGCCATCTTAATAGAATCAATAACAAATCATTATGATCAATGTGTTAAAGGTTTAAATATATTCAATGATTCAACAACTTCAAAAGAAGATAAATTAGAATTATTTCAAGTCTTAAATAAAGATTATGAACAAGTTGGTGATGTTACTAATGATTTAGAAGATGCATTTAATGATATAGAATCAAGGTGTAAAAAGATTGATCAATATTTGAATTCAAAGTTTTATGATGTTAAATTAAATCATTTGATTCAAGATTTAAAATCATTTGGAATGAATAAATTAATAAAGATTAATCAATTATTAAATAAAAAGAGTTTTGAATTTGATAATGATGTTGAAATAAAAATATTAAACAAATGTGAAGAATCAAAACAATTAATTCATTATTATAAACAATTCATAAAATCCTATTATAATTTAATTTTAGAATTAGAAAGAAGAAAATCAATGCAATTAACAATTCAAAAGATTATAATGGATACAAATTCTAAATTAAATTTATTAAAGAATGAAGAAATCAATCAACGTTCAAAATTCCTTAATTTAAATGGTCCATTTTTACCACCATCAAATATTGAATTTTGGAATGAATTAAATGATACAGAAACTCCATTAATGGAAATTATGGTAAAATATCATGAATTACCACAATTAAAAGATTCAACAATTCAAAATGCTAAAAGTTTTATGAATATTTAAGCAAAAGTTGTTCAATTAGATGCTGGTCATTTTATTAACATTGTTAATATTAACTATAATTATTCAATCTATTTACAAATTTAAATTGTAGATGCTTGATTCTATTCAAACTTATTCTCCAATCCAACAAACATTTTTCTAATCTCTTCAGCTGATAACTTATCAGCTTGTTTAACTGATGAATGTCTAATTGATAATTTCCCAGATTCTAATTCTTCATCTCCAACCATTATGATATAAGTATATCCCAAATTACGTGCTTGTCTCAACTTTTTACCAACAGTTTGATCTGATTTATCAACATCTATATAAAATTGACGATGGCTTAATCCTTGATCTTGATCATCTTGATCACCATTGATTATAGATTTAGCCATATCTGCCATCTCAATATGTTTTGAAGAAACAGGAATTATTAATGCTTGTCTTGGACTTAACCAAAATGGCCATTTCCCATTATAATGATCCACTAAAATAGCTAAGAATCTCTCTAATGAACCAAAGACAGCTCTATGAATCATGATTGGCTTGGCATCACCAATTTCGTTATTTTCAGATCTATATTGTAATTCAAATCTATTTGGTAATTGGAAATCTAATTGAATTGTAGCAGCTTGATGTTCTTTACCTGTATTATCTTTCAATACAATATCGATCTTTGGTCCATAAAAGGCACCATCACCTTCATTCAATTGCCAAGGTTTACCACTTTCCATAAGCACTTGCTTTAATGAAGATTCAGCATTATCCCAATCTTTTAATTCACCAATATATTCATCTTTTGGTCTTGTTGATAATAACAATTTATAATTTGGGATCTTAAATGTCTTATAAACCTCATCAATCATCTTCAAAGTCATTTCGATTTCTGATTTAATTTGTGATTCAGTACAAAAGATATGACCATCATCTTGATGAAATCTTCTAACTCTTGTCAATCCTGATAATGAACCACTTGATTCATTTCTATGTAAAGAACTGAAATCTGATAATCTGATTGGTAATTCTTGATATGAACGATCAAATTTCTTGAAAATGACACAATGGCCCGGACAATTCATTGGCTTCAATCCATATTCCTCCTTTTCCAAATCATTTCCTTCAACTCTAAACATATCATCTTTATAATTATCCCAATGTCCAGACTTTTCCCATAATGATTTCTTATAGATTAAAGGTGTAATCACTTCTTCAAATCCATATCGACGCTGTTGTAATTTCATATACTCAATCAATTTATTGAATATTCTGGTTCCATGAGGTAAAAAGAAGATCGAGCCAGGTGTTATTGAATCAATCATATATAATTGTTGTTTTGTTGAAGCTATTTCGAAATTGTTTATGGCTGAAGACTCTTTTTCTTTGTTTTTAATGGGCAGAGATGAGTTAAATCTCGTTGAAATTGATAGTAATGGATAGGACCATCTCGGTATATGACACTGACGAGTCAAGACCAACATTTTGAGACTTTAAACTCGCTTTTTTGGTTAAATTTAGAGATTTTCCAGTATTAAAAATGTTGGTGGATATTTGGATATTTGGTATTTGTGAAAATTTGGACAGAAGCGGTAAAACATCCAAACACCACTTGTCAACCGAGTAGAAAATGTCTTTGAAAGGAGGGTTTAAAGAGGTGTGTGTGCTTAATGGATGTGATGGTTGTTATGTGAGCATTGTATTAGACCCATTTCAGCGTTTTATTTGTTCAGTTTGGGTTTGTTTTGGTGGAATATTTCCAAGAAGGGCCAATTTCTTAATTTATAACACCGACGACGAGGCAGTTTTAAAACTGATAATCTTGATATTTGGAGTGTATTTATAAGCTAAGGGCAGTGTATCGTATTGTATATCGAATACCAGTATTAATCCTTCATATTACCCAAGATTCAAGACATTTAGCTCGTTTTCCAGGCCAAAATATCCAAATCAGCTCCATAAATATCGGTATCAACTTGAATCAATCAAAGGACCTACAAGATATCCAGGCTGATCAGAATAATTACCAGGTTCAATTAACTGGTCCAATTAATGGCACAATATCACTCCTTTCTACAACCACTCAAGACAATCAGACAACAAACAAGATCGACGGACGCAAAGTGGGCTATTCTGTCAACAATCAATTCGATATCCTGGACTGGAAATTATTCAAAAGCAAAACATCTTCCAAAATTGACATTTTATCTCCAGAAATAATATCAAGACAATCCAGTCAATTACACACAATTTGGACAAGTTCAGTCTTAGCCAGTTGTACCATCATCCTACTCTTTGTTCTTCAGAAACAAACCCATCCACATCCTTCAATCACACAGATTTAGAGGACCGTTCCTGCCATTCCTGCTGCCTTGACAGATAGCAATCCAGAGAGTCATCAACGTCAACAAGGAGCATTCCAAGGTAAACTTTTACCCCCTTATAAAGAACAAACAACAGTCAAAAGAGAAATCATCAATAACAGTCCATCAAAGAACCAAAAAAACCCATCCTCAAATTTCTAATCCAGAATAACCACTGAGACATAATTATAACACAACCATTTCCTTATTCCAAAGTCAACAACAAACAACATCAACATCAAACACAAAATATATATCAAACACAACACACCCAATGGACAACCCAAAGTTTAACGGACCTCATAGCATTTCTCCCAAATCAAACACAAGGAGGTCCACCGTGACAAGCTTCTCCCAAAACAGCAACAGCAACAGCAGCAACAACAACAACAATCTTGCAGTGGATCCAAACAGTGCAAGTTCAGAGAATATGAATGCATTATTAGCAACAGGTCCCACTGGACCAAGTCCTGCCACTCCTCCAAAGAAACACAGAAACAAACTATTTGGCAGCATATCAAAATCATTATCTGTCTTGGCTCCATCTTATCCTTCAGATTTCTATGCGGCTGTCAATGCTGCTAATCTAGAGGCATCATCTTCGAATTTAAACTTGGCAAATTATAGTCATCATAGTGGAAGTATTAGTAGTAATTCCAGTACTGGTGGAGCTGGAACACTTCAAAGTAAAAGGTTTTTAGGAAGAAATATGTCAATTTATGCTGATGAATTGATGAAATGGGAAAATTTAAAGAAGATGAATGAAAATTGTAATGAAAAGGATCCATTAATCTATGCACAAACAAGATTATCTGCCTTCTTATTGTATTATGATACTTATATAATGGAAGGTCCATCAGTTAAATTACAACAAGCTGATAATTCAGCTTCATTTTGGGCCATAAGTGCATTAAAATTCTTATCTGGTGTTAATCATAAAGTATCTGATGGATTATTAAGAAATTATTTCAATACAACTACATTGAAGAAGGATGAAAAGATTATGCTTTTAGCATTCAGATTAGATTATATTGGAATAGAATGGTCATGGCAATTAGCATTGGATAATAAATCATATCAATTGGATACATTTACAACAAAGCCAATCACATATACATCACCTGCAGAATTAAGAACAAGTTCCAGTATTGGACCTGATAATTTCCATTTGGTTCATGGGAAGACATATAAGGATTTACCATTTGTTAAAGATTCATATGCTGGTGCCATTTTGTATGAATTATATTTACATTTAACTATTGATGATTGGATACCTGTTTTAAAAGAAGTTAGAAGAGTCTTAGTACCCAAGGGGTTTCTCAATTTATTTATGATGGATCTCAATATTGTGAATTGTAAGAATGAATTATATAATGGATTCTTTCAAAGAGCAAGAGATGTTTTTATCGCAAAGGGAATGGATCCATATCCATGTAAGAGAATCATGGGAAGATTAAAGGAAGCTGGGTTCAAGAATGTCAAATATAGTATGGTTGGGATAAAGAAGGGATTGCCAAATCAAATGGGAAATTTGATGGAATTCATCATGACATTCTTTGAAATGGTTTTGATGAGATCTCTTATGGAGAATGTATTATCAGAAGCTGATGGAGAAAGTTTACAAATGCTGAGAGCAATGAGAATCCAATACGATCAAGATTTACGAGAGGGTAAACTGATTGACGAGTTTGGCGATTCGTATTTCATGTTCATCAATGCTGAAAAGTAGTAGTAGCACTTTGTCAAATCTATATATATTCATTGTTTAAGCGTTAAGTATAATTATACCCATAATGACTCAGGGCCCTTATCTGCTTATCCGTAGGCAGACCATTCTCAGAATTACGCACTTTAACTTTCAAAACTGCGTATTTATCAGTCTTAACTAATTTTTTTTTTTTTTTTTTTTTTTTTTTTGAGTTTCCATTTTTCCAAAAAAAAAAAAACCAACCAATTTTTTTTGAGGAAAGTTTTTGGAAATCGATATTATATGTCATTTCCCCTTCTTCAAAGGTCTCATACTCGTTTGTTTACTCCGTTAAGACTATTGACTAGGAAGATGTCTACACAATCTCAATGGACTGCTAAAAAGGTATGTTGATCCGCTCTCTTTTGTTTGAGATCTGTGGCGTTGTTTTGTGTTGGATTTGATGGGGTTTTCTAGATTCTTTGGATGGCAAATTCTCTTTTATATCAAAATGCTATAAGAACACAGCGCGTATGGATCTTATCCCTAATCATCATCTTGAAGAACAATACAAACAGCCGTCAAATCTTGACTTTATTCTGCCATAATTTTACTAACAAATCCTATTCAAACAGGTCCGTGATACCTTCTTGGATTACTTCAAAGAGCGCGGTCATACCTTTGTCGCTTCATCCTCTGTTATCCCATACGAGGATCCTACCTTATTATTCGCCAATGCTGGTATGAATCAATATAAACCAATCTTTTTAGGTACTGTTGATCCATCCTCTGATTTCTACAACTTGAAAAGAGCTGTTAATTCACAAAAATGTATCAGAGCTGGTGGTAAGCATAATGATTTAGAAGATGTTGGTAGAGATTCTTATCATCATACATTCTTTGAGATGTTGGGTAATTGGTCATTTGGTGATTACTTCAAGAAGGAAGCTATTGAATACTCTTGGGAATTATTGACTAAAGTATACGGTTTAAACCCAGATAGATTATACGTTACTTATTTCGGCGGTGATGAAAAAGCTGGTTTAGAACCAGATTATGAAGCTAAACAATTATGGGAATCTGTTGGTGTTGATCCAAGTCATATCTTGCCAGGTTCTGTCAAGGATAATTTCTGGGAAATGGGTGATCAAGGTCCTTGTGGTCCATGTTCTGAAGTTCATTATGATAGAATTGGTGGTAGAAATTGTTCTGAATTAGTTAATGAAGATGATCCAAATGTTATTGAAATATGGAATAACGTCTTTATGCAATTCAATAGAGAAGCTGATAAATCTTTAAGACCATTACCAGCTAAACATATTGATACTGGTATGGGTTTTGAAAGATTAGTTTCAATTTTACAAGATACTTCATCAAATTATGATACTGATGTTTTTCAACCTTTATTCAAAAGAATTCAAGAAATCACTGGTGCTAGAGATTATACTGGTAAATTTGGTGATGAAGATAAAGATGGTGTTGATACTGCTTACAGAGTCCTGGCTGATCATGTTCGTACCTTGACATTTGCCATTGCTGATGGCGGTGTTCCAAACAATGAAGGTAGAGGTTATGTTCTGCGTCGTATCTTAAGAAGAGGTGCTCGTTATGTTCGTAAATATTTCAACTATCCAATTGGTAACTTCTTTTCACAATTAGCTCCAACTTTAATTGAACAAGTCAAAGATATTTTCCCAGAAGTTGCTAAGAATACTGATTCAACTTTTGAAATCTTAGATGAAGAAGAAGCTTCATTTTCAAGAACTTTAGATCGTGGTGAGAAATTATTTGAACAATATGCTGCTGTTGCCTTAAAGGGTGATAAGACTTTGAACGGTAAAGATGTTTGGAGATTATATGATACTTATGGTTTCCCAGTAGATTTAACTACTTTAATGGCTGAAGAAGCTGGTTTGAAGATTGATGAAGAAGGTTTTGAAAAAGCTAGAATTGAAAGTTATGAAGCTTCAAAGGCTGGTGGAAAATCTAAGGGTGTTGATTTACTTAAGTTAGATGTTCATGCTTTAGGTAACTTGAGTGAATTATCAGTTCCAAAGACTAATGATTCTTCTAAATTTGGCTTTGAAAACGTTAATGCCAAGATCTTAGCCATCTATGATGGTAAAGATTTTGTTCAAGAAATTACTGATATAACAAAACAATTTGGTATTATCTTAGATAACACTCCATTCTATGCTGAACAAGGTGGTCAAGAATATGATACAGGTAAAATTGTCATTGATGGTTCATCAGAATTCAACGTTGAAAACACACAACAATATGCTGGTTATGTCTTCCATACTGGTAGATTAGCTGAAGGTAAACTGAGTGTTGGTTCAGATGTCATTGCCTCATATGATGAGTTACGTCGTTGGCCAATCAGAAACAACCATACTGGTACACATATTTTGAATTTAGCCTTAAGAAATGTTTTAGGTAATGATGTTCATCAAAAGGGTTCTTTGGTTGCCCCAGAAAAATTAAGATTTGATTTCTCACATAAGCAAGGTCTTACATTAGAAGAAACCGCTAAGGTTGAAAAATTAGCTAATGATGAAATTAAGAAGGCTTCAATTGTCTATTCAAAGGAAGTTCCATTAAAGGATGCTCAATCAATCTTCTCCGTCAGAGCTGTCTTTGGTGAAACTTATCCAGATCCAGTCAGAGTTGTTTCTATTGGTCATTCCATTGAAGACTTATTAGCTACTCCAGAAAATCCAAAATGGCACGATGTTTCCATTGAATTCTGTGGTGGTACACATGTTGCTAAGACTAGTGATATCAAGGACTTTGTTATTATTGAAGAATCGGGTATTGCTAAGGGTATCAGACGTATTGTTGTTGTCACTGGTACTGAAGCTCATGAAGTTCAAAGAATTGCTCAAGAATACGAACATGAATTAAACAATGTTGTTGCTTTAGAATTCACTCCATTAAAGGAAAAGAAGGCTAAGGAATTAGGTGTTAAATTAGGTCAATTACCAATCTCAATCTTAACTAAGAATGAATTAAAGGCCAAATTTGCCGCTCTGGACAAATCAATCAAAGAAGAATCAAAGACTCGTCAAAAAGCTGAAAGTAAGAAAACTTTGGATGCCGTTAAAGAGTTCTTTACTGAAAATGAAGCTTCTGCCTTCTTTGTTAAACATGTTGATATTGATTCAAATGCTAAGGCCATCACTGAAGCCATCAATTACATCAAGACCAAATTACCAGAAAAATCTATTTACTTATTCACTGGTAAGTCTGATAAGGTTGCTCATGGTTGTTATATTTCCAACGAAGCTATTGAAAAGGGTGTTAATGCCTCTGAATTAGCCAATGAAGCTAGTACACACATTGGTGGTAAGGCTGGTGGTAAGGGTAATGTTGTCCAAGGTATGGGTGATAAGGTTGATGGTGTCTCCAATGCTATTGCTGAAGTTGAAAAGTTATTGAAGGAAAAGTTAACTTTATAAGCCTTTTCTTAATGACTTTATGAAAATCACATACTATACACTTGCACATAAATAATGCAACGCACATTACACCTATTACATATTTCCTATCCATCAACATATCCTCTCTCATTCAATCACTTTCTTGCATCTTATAATACCATCCTTATAAATTAATATTGTCATTGAACTATAATTTTTTCCAGCTTTACTTCAGATTAAATCAAGGGATCATACTTACTCATTATAGAAGATTTCTATCTTTGTTTAGTTGTATTCACTATTGCTAGATTCAGGATATTAGCAATTCTCATATATCTTTTTCCATTTAATTTTATCGCTTGTATGAATATATGCTTTTATATTACAAATTAATCTTCCACCTAGCCAATCACTTATCGCTAAATTACAAACGAATGGTATAAAGATTCACAAATAATATGGATTTGATTCATATTTCTTTTATAAAACCCACGTATAATATTCTTTTGATCTTATTATAGTATGTACAAGATATACGTAAAGCCTAGTATTGTTACAAGGAAAATGGGAAGATCAAGTAATCTTCTATGATTTTGAACTTCTCTATGATTTTCTTTTTCTTTCTTCGTATCACATACTCTCATCTCTAGTTCTTTTCTTCTTCGGTGATTGGTTGTTCTGCAACTGGAATGAATACTGTTTCTTCAACAACAACTGGTTGTTCATCAGCTGGAGCAACAATGACTTCTTCAATGACAATATCACCTACTTTTTCATCAATAACTATGACATCAACAGCCTTGGATTCTTCTTCAAATGAGACTGGAGTTTCTGGAATGGCATCAAGAGCTTCTTGAGTTTGTTGTTCAACAATTGGTTCATCATCTCTGATTTCTTCACTGTAGACTTCTGGATACTTTCTGAAACATGTTTGCATGTTTTTGAACTTTTCAATACAGTCAACACCCTTTGGTTCAGCTTCAGAGTAAACAAAACAACTGAAAGCTTCTTTGAACTCTTCACCACATGGACCATTAGCCATACCACCTAAACAAGGACAATCCCAGTTAATTTCACCAGTGTCTGGATTGTAGGCTGATTGTTGTGGAGCTGGTTCGCCTTCAGTTTGAGCTTCACCTTCTTTTGGTTCAGTTGTTGTTTCTGTTTCTGATTTTGGTTCTTTTGGAGCTTCTTTGACGGTTTCAACCTTCTTTTCAGTCTTTGGCTTAGCATCTAGAGCTAATGGAGAAGATAATGAATAAGAAGCTAAACCAAGAGCCAATATAGAAGATGAAATAATCCATTTCATGTTACTTCTTGATAAATCTTGAGTCTTAGTGGCAAATGATCTTTTAGATTGAGCCTGAAAACATGCTCTTGAGGCACGCAATGTGGATGATTTTAGCACTGATCTGTACATCTTGGATACTTTCTGATTGAATAAATAGTACTTCTCTTGAAAGAGTCTTCGAGATGACAAATTTCCATCAACTTCTTTCCAAAAAAAAAAAGCTGTCCGAAAACGGAAATTCTGGATTTTATGTAGAAACCCGAACACCTCTTACTAATTTTATAGGCAGTCAATCTTTTTAGTCTGATTCATTGTGATCCAAAAGTGATATACCGGCATCTTGAAGTTAGACTTGAGTAGTCTTCAATCAATTCAAAGAGAAGTTATTAATTCGACCTTCAATATCACTTGGTTGCAAAGCGTTATCGGAATTAATGGAGATCATCACTGCATCGAGTTCTCAAGGATTTGCTTCTTTGAAGTACACTAAATACTTTACAGTACGCAATATCAACCATAATCTTCGACTCAATTACAAAGACTGTTATTGCACTAGAGAGAAAAAAATCAAATAATAGAGGCGCAAATATACTAATACTCAAGATTACGGTTGTGATTCGGTATTAATGTTCTCAGATCTCGCTATTTCGCAACAAATATCAAGACAATCAAAGACCATATGAGGGAACTTTTTGGCCCTTGATCGACAGAGATCACCACATACAGCTAGACTCTAATCCAAGCGCTAGTACAATACTGCAATCATCTTTGATGGGTCACCTCGAGTAAAAAGCAAGCGTGGTTTATCTGTTTCATATCACTTATCGATGAGGTTACCCGTACAGAAATTACTGAATTGGCATCAAATTTGGTGATGAAGTACGGCAATGATTCATTTCAAAAACGGCTGATCTGTTGAACTGTCTTGGGTATTACATGTCCCCCATATAGCCTTCCTTTTCCAGTGGAAACTCCCTTCAATTTGAAATAAAGAATGGTTTCACAAACTCAAAATTGTCAAAGTTGTCAAAATTCAAAATTGTCAACAAAAAACAACAAAATCAAAATCCAAAAAATAACAACATTCCTTTCTGATTGCCACCAAATAAACACATTTACAAACACTCACATTTAAGCAACATGAAGATCTATTACATTGGTGTATTGAGGAACACTGAAGGCGGAAAGGCCCTAGAGTTGTCGTCTGCCAAAGACTTGTCCGAGTTCAGCTTCTTTGAAAGAACAAGTGTTGGTCAGTTTATGAGCTTCTTCAGTGAAACCATTGCCCAAAGAACTGAGGGAGGCAAGAGACAAAGTGTTGAAGAAGGAAACAAGTATGTTGGCCACGCCTACGCCAGAAGCGAAGGTCTTTGCGCAATCCTCATCACCGACAAAGACTACCCTGTCAGACCAGCCTACACCTTGTTGAACAAGATTTTGGACGAATACATAACCTCCCATCCTCCAGCAGAATGGAAAAGCATCACTGAAGCCAGTCCAAGATTGGAGTTACCAGAGCTACAAACATATATCAAGAAGTACCAGGACCCATCCCAAGCTGATTCCATAATGAAAGTACAACAAGAATTGGATGAAACCAAGGTTGTCTTGCACAAGACCATAGAAGGTGTCCTTGAAAGAGGTGAGAAGTTGGATAGCTTGGTTGATAAGAGTGAAGCTTTATCAAGCAGCTCCAAAATGTTCTACAAACAAGCAAAGAAAACCAACTCTTGTTGCATTTTAATGTGATTCTTCATTCATCTTACAATCATTTCTTCATTATTTTCATACTGTTTTTCGCTTTTGTTTTAGTTTCCTTCCCCATTTTCTAATTCAGTTCATTCCTAATCTCATTACCATTTAGATATTATCAGACTTAAGACCATTTTAATCCTGGAATCAACAACCTGAAAAACTCATCGAATGCATTTTTTGAATTGCAATCACTGATTAGCACAAATGATCTCATTTATTTATACTTTGATCTCTTCCTCGTTCAAACCTGTCAATCAGCATGAAAACAATGATTAATTCAAGCCCACATATGGGATGATGTTATTTTGTTTGCTTGTCCGTTAAATTTTTGATTGTGATTTCAAGCTCATTCCTCAGTTTTTTTGCTCTCTTAATAATAAATGCTTTCATGTTCATCTGCAATATTAAAATAATTACGTATACGCTCATCATGTAAGAGATTATATCGTAAACTTCATTAATTTCATTATAAATAGAATTAAACACTCATGATTCTATACTTCAAAGTATCTAATGAGATTGGTTCAAACTTATTGTTATTCTTGATTTTGATGAATAGGACATCCTCCTCGATATATGCCACAACTCCATTTTTACCATCAATATCTTGACTGATTTTGAACAATGACCTACCAGTTGATAAATCATTCTTTTGACTTAATATAAACAAATCATTATTATTTGTATAATCTTCCACAACTTCTTTGAAAGTGACTTGTAATTTATGAATTGGGATACCCTTAGGATTCTGATTTTGTTGATCAAAAGTATTTGAAGTATTTGATGCAGATGTTGAAGTGGTAGCATTCAAGATGGATTCTAAACATTCTCTTTCAGTTAATCTCAAAAATACACCAGTCTTTATCAATTGGCCATGATTGTCTATAAATTCATTGATCAAATCCAAATAGGTTGTAATTCCTTCTTCAACAAAGGGAAAATCTTCACCGAAAAACGACAGTATTGAATCAGTTAAACTTTTAAGATTATCACTAAGTTTGCCATCTGAATTGCTTGATAATGATTTGTATAGTGATAGTTTGAGTTTATCGAAAACAACATATTTGAAAATTCCAGCAAGGTATATAGCTGGTATTATATCTTTCCAATCATTAAGAATCTTGATAATAGATAAGTTATATTCTTGACTCTTTGTTGTAATCAATGAGTAATCATGGTTGTAAACGACATTGATCAATTTGGGCAGAAACGTCGTCCTTATTAATTCATTGAATTTCTCTTCACCAATCAATTCATGAACAGAATTTAAACCGTTAATCTTAGAACCATGACTGCCATCAAATGGATTCCAAAGATCAAACCATGATGAATATTTAGTTTGAAACTCTCTAATGATATCTTCCTTTGTACTAGTCAAATATGGTAAATATTCAAAGATCCAAACATATGGAGCTTGTTCTTTATCATCAAAATCCTCCATATCCATATCAACATCCTTATCTAAATCAACAAAAACTTTCTTATCATAATCTTTGTTCAAATCCCATTCTTGTATTGCTTTCAATATCTTTGGAGATATTACTCTAGTAAGATATCCATTCAATAATTCTTTTCTCAATATATCCATCCAATCCATTATTATCGTTATTATGACATTTGGCTTATTGATTGGCCAACCAACTAGCAAGGAATTGATCTTGTCAAACCAACGAGAATAGATCAAAGTGTCAAAGTACCCAATATCATCATAACCATAGTAATGTGTAGTGTTTCTATTCAGGTCATCGCTATCATCATCATCATCATATGATCTTTGGAATTGTTGAGGTAGGGATTTCTTCAACAACAATAAGTTATCAAGAATGGAAATATCCGATAAGTCTAATGGATCCCAATCTGAAAATAATCTCAAACATATTGGCTTTATAGATGCAATAATGAACTTTTCTGCTTCATATTCTGGTATCAAGGTCTGGAAATCTATGCCCTTTAATGGTAAAAGCAATGTTACTACTTGATTTATCAATTCATCAGATACCTTAGTTTCATTCTCAGTTATTATGTTTTGATTGAAGGTATCAATATTTTTCAAAACCTCTGCCAAGGTTTCATACACTGCTGTTCTTGAAGTGATTTCTAATATTTTCCTTGAGTTTGAATCTCTTTCCATCTCTAAAAGTTTTTGTGTTGGTAAGATATCATTAAACTTTTCCAATATATTGTTTAATTTCAATGATAGTTGTTCCAATTCATCATTATTTCCTTCTTTCTTCAATTCATTGAATGATTTATAAGAGTCTTGTTGATGTTTATTGGATAGCTCTTTAATAGAATCTGGCACTTTGATCCCTAGAGTTTCAATTTCATTGATGATTTGAAACAATGATTTACCTTGAACTTCTCCATGATAATCATCATTATCAGAGTCATCCTCATCACTGGAATCCTGGTCCATACTTTCATCAGAATCTTTATTTGATTTGTTTCCTCTTCGTTTATTCCTATTACTTTTTGGCTTCTTCTTCTTCTTATTATCACCTTCACCTAACCCAATACTCTTTCTCATATCTTGCTGAATTGGTTCAACAATACCTTGACCTTCTTTACCTAAACCTTTCCCTTCAACATAACCCATCTTCTTCAAGAGAAGAGCACCGATACCATATTTCTTTCCAGTTGATGCGTTATGTTTCTGGTTTTGCAATTGTGCTGCCGAGCTTGTGATTGACTGGACCTCAGCATATGTTAATTCTGGTGCCTTTTTGTCTTCATATCCACCATTGTCTTCAGTAGCAGCTTGTGATACTGATGATGGTTTGAAAGAAACTCTGCTCATTCTGAATGATCTACCTTCATCTTCATCTTCATCTTCATCTTCACTTTCAGCCTTAGGTTGTTCACTATTGTAGCCTGAAGAGCCAGCTTTTGCAAAACTCATTGAAGATCTAAACCCAATGAACGACTTGGGCTGCTCCTCTTCGTCAGAATAAATTTCTTCATCTCTGGGCCTTTTAAATCCAGTCAAGATATTGAAGGTATTTGTATCTGGTTGATGTTGTTCTTCTTCCTTTTCCTCTGAATTATGCTGTTTCTGTGAACTGCTGTCTGTGTTCAGTCCGCCCCCTACAAATTGCATAAAGTTCATAGATCTCCTCTGATTACTAGACTTAGCACCATTTCCAGACATTTATAGCTTCAATTGTGAGAATGTGTTTACTTGATGGAGTGTTTATGATTTGAAGTGTTTATTTGATTTTGAGATTTGTTAGGACCGAGAAATACGCAGTAACAATTTGTTAATTATTAGTCTCTGCGTATTTCTGAGCACTAACTAATTTCTATCGAGAAATCCCATTTTAACAACAACAACAACATCACCATCAACAACATCAGCAGAGTAAAGAAAAATTAAGGAGAAGCTGATTGGAGTGTGCCAGGAATTACAATCACTATATTTATCTACAACATCTTACAACTTAATCAACTTCAACCCAGCAAAATAATCAAAATCATCAATCAAAATCCACAAAACAGTTGCTATAGAAATACCACAATAACAATAACTTCATCATCACAATGACAGGAAGTGCAACAGTCAAATCAGCATCAATAAACCTGTTGAACACAATAATAGGAGCAGGGATGCTTGCTATGCCCTACGCTTTAAGTTCTGACGGGATTCTGTTGGGTGTCTTTGTCATTATCTTATCAGCAATCACCTCGTCATTTGGTTTATATTTACAGGGGAAATGTTCCAAATATGTTCCTTCTGATACAGACTCTTCATTCTTTGCATTAGCACAATTGACATATCCACAGCTGAGTGTCGTGTTTGATTTAGCCATTGCCATCAAATGTTTTGGTGTTGGTGTTTCTTATCTTGTCGTTATTGGTGATTTAATGCCAAAGATTACACAATCATTAGTCTTGAGTGATACCTTTTTGGACAATCATGAGATTCTACTGAATAGAAACTTTTGGATCACTTTATTTATGATCTTTATAGTGGTTCCTCTTTCATTTTTGAAAAAATTGGATTCTTTGAAATATGCATCAATGGTGGCATTATCATCTGTTGTTTATCTTGTGATATTGGTTGTTTACCATTTTATTAAAGATGATATTGAAGATAAGGGTATAGTTAGAGTCTTCAAACCATACTCTGTCTCCTCCATATTTGCTAGTTTCCCAATTTTCGTGTTTGCATATACATGTCATCAAAACATGTTTTCATTAGTTAATGAATTAGAAAATAGATCTGGTAAAGCCATTAATCAGGTTATTACAATTGCTATTGGTACAGCCATGACCTTGTATATGATTGTTGGAGTGACTGGGTATTTATCATTCGGTGACAATGTATCACCAAATGTTATTGTTGGATATTCACATTCAATTTCATCTACTGTTGGTAGAATTTCCATAGTGATATTGGTGATGTTATCATACCCTTTACAATGTCACCCAGCAAGAGCATCCATCAATCATATTATTCATTACTTCACACATTATAAAGCTATTCA
Organism: Ruyongia ponderosae; assembly: GCA_030582235.1. NCBI lineage: Eukaryota > Fungi > Ascomycota > Saccharomycetes > Phaffomycetales > Wickerhamomycetaceae > Ruyongia > Ruyongia ponderosae. The sequence continues at coordinate 984 of JAKTWV010000065.1, read as the reverse complement.
AAAGAGACAAGATGAATTGACCAAAAATAGATCAAAGAGATCATCCATGGCTTCTCAATCTACCACAATCAACAACAATTTGACTATGGATCTTCAACATCAAAGAATGTTATTAGGTAACAGACCAAGCATAAATAGCATCAACCATGAAAGAAGTATGAGTGATGAAACATCAAGTTTATTGGACCTGACTGATGAACAATTGGAAGAGGGACAACTGAATACTGTTGCACCAGTTTTGAAAGGTAGAAAGTTCATTTATATAACCACAATCATATTGTTATTTAGTTATTTGATTGCCATAAGTGTTACTTCTTTGGCACATGTGTTGGCCTTTGTTGGTTCTACAGGTTCAACATCAATTTCGTTCATATTACCAGGTATTTTTGGATATACATTGATTGGCTCTGAATACTATGATAACATGATTGGAGAATATCGCCAAGATATGCCAAAGAAGTTGAATATCTTGAGATTGGCAGCATTAATGTTATCTATCTGGGGATTCCTGGTCATGGTTATTTGTCTCTCTGCCACCATCTTCTTAGGAGCATCTCATTGATTGAGCTGGCACAGACTTTTCTATTATTTATTACAGCATTATACAAGTACTTGAACTTCTCTAAGCTAAGATAGCATCCAGTAAATACACCTTTTCAATCGACTTCTGCAGATCGAAGTTCACTCCTTAACTATGAATTTTTTTTTTGTCTTTAAATTTGATTTTTTTTTGCCCCAAGAATCCAATTTTTGACCGGTCGATCGATCGATTGGCCATCCAACGACCCCGATTCGACCCCGATTGGACTGTATACTCGACCAGATTTCGCATATCCCAACAACGAAAAATGGTGTGTTATCCCATCACATACCGGGATGCCTTAATTGCGCAGACAATGGTGTTTGTCAAATTGTACTGGTGTGTCTACTCATAACGTTACTGGCTTCAGAGTAAACCGATGGGGTTTTTTGAAGCCAAAATGC